>LPNX010718662.1:62898-103772 GCA_001517045.1 Pseudotsuga menziesii | reverse complement strand
AACTAAGCCTGCCCGCCATGGCCACTGGGACCTCCTTGGTCCCCGTGATCTCTGTGCCCCCTGGCTTCCTCAGCCTCCTCGGCTTCGGCAGCCTCCACCACATCCCTGTATACAAGTACTGCCCTAGCTACCCGTCTGAAAAGACGTAGCCAGGCCGGTGGAACCCCAACTACAAACTCCTGCATAGCTACAGGGAGATGCTCTATCTGTATCGTAGGTACCCGCTCAGTTAGCCTACCTAGCTTCATCTCGAGTACCCTGATCAATCCTGGGTCTCCCCCTGCAACAGGACGTACGAAGGTACATGGGTGCCCTTCAGGGTGGACTGGTCCAATATCTACATTTTGACACATAAATAGGGTTTAGACTTGTGCATATGTATATACCCTATGATTTGAAAATCCATAAAAATTTGATAATTATAAAAAATAAAAATACTTACCCATCTCTCCCCATGCTCCTCCTAGAGGGAGGACTAGGTCAGGATCACCTCGGAAATCTAACCCGGCGTATGGAAACTGCTCCAACGCCGGCACCTGTCATTCCCACCATGTATAGAAATCATCATCATACATGCTATGTACTACATCTCCTCCTCCTTGACGGAGGAAGATATCTCCCCACCGGCTCAGCCTCGACTGCCGTGGATGACGGACCTGTAATGGTATAGCAGGGCTCATAGCTGGCACCCTCTCAAAGAAGAACGCTACCAGTATACTCGCATAGCCGAAGTTCTTCCGTCTTCCCCTCCTACAGTCGGATAATTGCCTCTTCATGATGGGGGCAATTCCCGTACACCAATCAAAGAGAGTACCTCTAAAGCAGTCCACCGCCACTCTCATCTGAGTCCTGGTGGCCATGTGTAATCCTGTTGACCCTGAAAGTCTGACAATAGTACTGGCCAATACCTGAAGTGTAAGATCTTGAGTATCTACAATGAGAACGCTGCTGCCTTTCTTTTGAGTACCCGGCCTACAGAATGCATCGACATAGTTTTGGACACTCAAGGGGTCTCCACCCCTGCCAGTGCCTTCCAGGTTCACCGGTGCTCCCCGTTGTGACAACCCGGTTATGAAGTAGATGTCTTGTGTGGTAAGCTCCAAAGTCTCACCTTGGATATTGAACATCCCCAGGTCATGGTCCCAGTAATGGACTAAGAGCTCTAATATGCGGACATTGGCCCGCATGGGCGATGTGCAAAAGAACTTGAGAAGCCCACTAGTCCTCAATGCTTGGATAGTAGGCAGGCTTTGGAGAGCCGCTTGATCCATCGCTTCATGTTCCCTCTCTCTCCACTCCAGCACCATGTTTTTCCTGACAAAAACACATAATTTGATTCAGTATTCCATCATAAAATTTTAAAAATTTTGCATATTTTTAAAGCTTTTCCCTATCACGCAACATTCGCGACTGTCCATTGGGACAAGTCGCGAGTCATTCGCGACTTTCCTGTTGAGCAACTCGCGAATGGAACGCGCATTTGCGACTTTCATGCCTTGCAACCCGCGAATGCATTTTGCCATTTTTTAGGTTGATGAAAATACTGAATTAACCACTAAATTAAAATTTTGTTTGGATCAAATTGAAGAAATAAGGGTGTATACTTACCTGAAGCTGACGGTTTCTGAATCTAACGGTCCAATTGTCCACGGCGATCGATCAAAGATAGAGGGTAAACTTTCCTTTTTGGTTCAAAAAGTGCAAATGGTATGAAATGTTTTTATTTTCAAACTATTTATAGAAATAAAATTTTGTAAAGTGGGTCTTTTATATAGTTTGAAATGTCAATTGATTAATATCATCCTTTTTGTGCCTTGGAACAGGTTTACCAACTTTTACAAAGTGTTGATGCTTCTATAGGGTGGTTTTTGCTCTTTCCAACACATGTTGGCATCTTATCACTCCACATTAACCTTAGTAATCAACATTTTTGCCACGGACTATGGTATTTTAAGCCATTAGTCCCTTGTCTCTACCATTGTTCTTCCGTGGCTAGGATCCCTTTTCATGAGTATCATCCTTATATGCCATTTCCATCCTTTGGTACTCATTTTCGTTACTGTTTCAGGCCTAGGGGTTTCCTCATAGCTATTTTTCACGCCAAATAGAGCTTCTTATGAATCTCTTTTTACAAGCTATCCCTTTATAGGGCTCCCCAACCTTATGGAGTTTCTTTAGGCCCAGGTCTGACTCCTTCAAAACAGACTTGACTGTCGAGTTATCTCGTCCGTTCAAGCTCATTAAGAATATGTGAATGGGCATCGGCATTGGTGGTAGGTTATCTCTTTCTCAGACCATGCGGAATAATACGAGAAATGATCACTCTCTTTTCTTCGGAATTGAGAAGAGTATTCTCAGGTATAGGTTTATCACTTTTCCGGACCTGAGGGACTAAATTTACGGAAAAGGAACACCCGGTTTGAGCTTAGTTTTCTCTTTTTCGTGCTCTGGACCCAAACATGAAAAAGATTCCGAGTGTACTTTGTGTCTTTGTCATGCTCGTTAAACACTCAAGAACAAAGCATCGAGTTTATTGTTGTAAGCCCCATTTCTCGTAACCAAATGGATCTTTCCGAGTGATCTTGCTTTCCTTCACACTCGTAAAACTCAAGCTATTTTATGTTGTTTTGGAAGGAGCATTGGGTAGGTGGTAATTTAACATTTTTCGGACCCTCCCGACTAAGTACGAAAAAGGTTCACCTTTTCTTCTTCGGAAGTCAAGAGAGTTCTTATGTGGTTTGTTTTATACTTTTTCAGCCTCATGAGACTAAATTGGACGAAAAAGGACCCCCCTGGAGTCTTCTTTAGCATTTTCAGACTCTCTAAATGTGAAAATACCGCATGAGCATGTACTAGTTCGGGCTCATTAAATCCACGGATCAGTGTATCAAGCATTATTTTCCCATCTCTTCAAGCTTGTTAAAAAATGAAGAGGGAACCGAGTTTACTTTCCTGTACTCGTTAAAATTTAACAGGAAAGGTAAGGAATAATTTTTCTCTTGTTTTCAGTAATGGCAGCTTGTCATCCTTGAAAATAGCACTCTTTGCTTTCCGATATCCATGTTTCAGTATACATTTGTGTTCAGCTATCACTTTGAGTTTTTACTCCTCCTCTTGTCCATTATACCTGGGGAATCTGATCATTTCTCCTACATGATAGATAAGTCTAGTTGTTCTATCTATCTGTTGTATGCTGCCTTGGGTCATCTCTGTGTTGTGCTCATTGTTCAAGGATTATACCTAATGTCTGATCTATCACCTGATCCTATTACTGTTATATCTGTTATCCATTTACTTGTGTCTCCCTTCTTTTCCCAGTTCCTAGTCACTCTTGTGATCCGTTGGAGGATCCATTGCCTTCCTTATCACAGTATGGTTCCGTTTCAGTACCTCCTGATGACGAGGACCTAGAGTTTTGACGATAGTACCTCTGGATTCACTTTCATCATTGGTGAACTCCTTTGCTTCAGTTGTCAATTATCACTTATTGGTTGACAAACTGTTGAATCCTCTCCATGTTCGACTTCAGCTTACCCTTATTCACATGGCTTGGATTGTACCGGTTCTTTGGGATCATTTATGAAGACCTTAGTCCCTCATTTTGGGCTAAGTTGCGCAAGACCATGTTCTATTCTAATATCCAGCTCCCAGATCTTTGAAGACTCATCATTATTGTATTATGGCTTCGATCCACCTTTGTAATATACGTGGTTTCTACCCGTATCATATGATGTAATCAAATATTGTAAAGGAGCTAGTGTTCCAGTAAATTGAACATAGCATCCTCAGATGTAACTTTGTATATCACATTATTATGTATTTGTTTCAGGTACTCTCTCTGCTCCATTGGATTTCTGAGTTTCTCCAGAGTTAAAGATTATAATGTATTTCGGCCATCGTTCCCCTCTGACCTCACACATTAGGGGGCATCTGTTATACACCTGAGTGGCACCTCTCTGTCCGAGTGTTGATATCCCTCATTTCAGCACACAAAAGGACACTTATGGATAGAGGTTTTCCCTTAACACTATAGCTTGGCTTGTCATGAAATACATTCTACCTTCATCCAACTAGTTACTTTTCCATTTAGCCATATTGGGATGTATTCGCGACTCTCCTTTTAGACAACTCACGCATCATTCGCGAGTCTCCCTTACAGCAAGTCGTGAATCCTTGTATTCGCGGGTTGCGCTTATACAAAGTCGCGAATCAATCGCGGGTTGCTCTACTACATACCAGCGAATGTGCTTCTTAACATGAAAACACAAAATCACGCGCTAATGGGAGTTTAGTTAAGTCATTTTACTTAATCTCCCTAACTGCTATAACCTCCCTAACCTTCGAGAACTGCCTTATTTCACCCATATAAATACAGGCCTTGGGGAGGGTTGTAGACACTTACACTTTGGAGCAAAGTTATGCTGGTGGATTGTTTACATAAGTCTTTGGAGCAGTGAAACTCAGAATCCTTTGGTGACAGAGGAGTCCTTGTCTCAGACGTTTGGTTGTACTCTGAACTTTCTCATTATTGATAATAAAGAGATTACTTCTTCCACATGTGTCTCATATATCTTGGTTTGATAATTGTTTATGCTTCAGTATTTCATATTTGATTTATCTAACCTGTTAATATATATATATGAATCACTCTGTATCTGGAAGATTGTCTCTGAACAGGTGAAAGAGGAGTGAACCTTGAAGACTTTGGAAGTGGAGCAGATTGGAAGAGTACTAGCAAGGATCGAACGTCGTTAAACAAGTAAGTTCTTCTAACCCTCCTATTTCCTATTCTGCACTTTAGAAGTCAATTGTTTGCAAGTGTTTGAGTATGTTGGTAACCCTCGACCTACGATTATTAGGTGCATAATCCCTTACAACAAAGTCCCCCATAAGAACCACTATCACAATTAAGATAAGAAATCACTCTATAACAAATGCATTGTGATTCAAAATAGTAACATCGAGGTATACAATGCACAACAAGGTCACAATGGTGATGGGCCCAAAGCACATTCTATGCCCAATAGCCAATAAAAACATTAACACATGAATGCAAAGAAGAATGACAAATGAATGCAAGCAAGGAAAGTCATGGAGGAATGGTAACAACAAACACAAATTTTCACAAGGGTCAAGTTAAGGGCTTCCAATAATATAATTTAAATGGGCACTAAAAAAAACTTGTGAGTTATCACAATAAAATTGAGATAATCTCTCGAACAAAACCCATTTACCCATATGTATGAACTTATAAATAATACAAATTGGGTGTTAAGCCAGGGCTCATCAACTCATTGATAATACTATATAACCATCAAATGGAGGGCTCAAATAACAAAATCATTAGGAACAAACTAGGCAAGGCCAAGTATGGCAGGGCATCACAATTCAAGGACGAGACAAGGTATACATAGAGAGAAAATCAAAGCATAGCATAAGGATTTCATTACAATAGCAACGTTATAAACACGCACCATAAAACCAAACATTTCATCAAACAATGCAAGATCACAATAAAAACCTATCTCAAGCCAAAACACAATATGGGAGTCTAACTAAGCTATAAACCCAATCCCAAGCAACCCAAATTCTTCCAAATATTATAAGAAAGGGTAGTCGAGATGGCATTCACTAGAGAAGCAAGGAGGCATTATTTGTTGCCCAAAAATCTATTACCAAAGCTCAAGAACTAGAGGAGTAATGGAAAATTGTCAAAGTCGAGCTCTAGGCTCCCCACAAAACCAAAAGGACCAAATGAATGCTTGCATTGGACAGGGATAGGCCATGAAATTACCTCAACAAATAGGACCCACTGGATCCATATCAACAAAATAGATCAAACAAACATAAACCACCATGAGCATGGAATGTTAAAGGTAGAGGAACGAAACATATTATGAAGAGGCAAAGTGGCAAGCGTTTGATGGTCAGAATAAACCTGAAATCTCAACAATGATGTCACCATAAAATCCCAAATATTTTGTTTCGTGC
Source organism: Pseudotsuga menziesii (assembly GCA_001517045.1). NCBI lineage: Eukaryota > Viridiplantae > Streptophyta > Pinopsida > Pinales > Pinaceae > Pseudotsuga > Pseudotsuga menziesii. The sequence goes on along the minus strand of LPNX010718662.1, from coordinate 97,781 downwards.
ACTTTTGTTTTTCAAATTCTAAACAAATCTAATCACTGCTAAGAATCAATAGAGGCAATACCATGTCTAGGAGAGGCAATTCCACATACACGTTCCCCAAGTTAAACCATGTACCAAATAGCATACCATATGTGATAACAAAACCAAATAATGGATACACAAAAAATACCACATGGATGTAATTCCTATTGTAAATCCTAGCTACTTTACATTTGCACCATAAATTAGATACCATATACCATTCAAATGCAAATGCCAAGTGCACTTCTAATTGCTAAGTGCATTCAAGCCTATATTTTATACCATATGGAGAATGTCTAGAATCAAACATGACTGTTGAATAAAATGCACTATCCATTACCATGCCTTGTATGTAGAGCAGGTTAGAAACCATCATTTTTTCAATCAAATGTCGATGGATATAACAATCAAAAGCATAATATATATCATAATATAGAGGACGCTTGGGGATTGAATGTTCTATATGTCGACATTCCTTCGTGTTTTTATGTTGTTTATGTTAACCTTTTCGCTATGTAGGGGCAACATAAGACAACATAATACCCATGGAGAAACGATGTCATTGGAAAATATGCAATCATGTCCATAACGAAAATGAAGGGTCAGCATCATAAAAATAATGCAAAGCGTGTATATAAAACTAGTTGCATGACATGCGAATCACTTGGACCATTAGCCTCATCACAACCTGAAAAAATCTTTATATTGCCATGCCTGGATCACTTCACCCTTATACATCCTAAAGAAATATAAGTGATGGGATCCCCTTGGTTTCCATATGGCTAGTGGCTAGGATGTAAATTGTAGAATTAGGGTCATCTCATATACAATTGAGAGATTTATATTGTGTCTTAGGCTTTTTGAAATAAAATTAAAGTACGTTAATGTCATGAATTTGCAAGCTTGACAATTCCGAACACGTTGATTAAAAACAAGGTCAATAGATGGATGGTCCTCAAATTCATAAAGGATTTCAACAAAGATTGAAGGAAAAAAACTTATTGTCCCAAACTCTCATATGAAATTGATATGAAATCGAAGGAAAAATCAAATTCAACTAAAATTAGGTTCCAATCAACATAGAGAACCTTTATTACTTTCAAGTTCAACTAGGAAGTTGAGATACCTTACTTAGACATTACAAGTTTCACAAGAGCAAGTGGGAGCACCAGAGTCTCCTTTTCAAGTGAACCGTCTAGCTAAAATGTTTCTTGTTTATGTTGCACTAACCCCATTACAATGGAATACATCTCTAGTCTCAAGAATGATGTTTGGGAGATAGTTTCAAAACCAACTGAAAAACAATCATTGATTTCATACATGTCATTGATGGGAGCATTGAAAAATACAAAGCTATATTTGTTGGTAGAGGATTCTCTTAAAAAGGGAGAGTTGACCTTGACAAACAATTGCTCCAACTTCAAAAGAATTTGAAATCCATGGTTGAGATAACCAGGTATTGCAGGTCATTGATTATTTGACAAAGCCCCTAGCAAATGGGAAAGTTTGAGACACTGAGAAAGAAGCTTGGTGTGATGGAGAAAATTTTCTTCACAAAGAGAGAATGTTAATTTCATTATTGCTCAAAGTGTGTTTGACTCTAATTGTAAGAGGGATGCATCATTGGAACAGTCATGTGAAAGTGAATAGCCTCTGTTTATGCACCACCTAGCGGCCAAGTGATTGGCAAGAATTCAGCCACTAACCTTGCACAACACTATGGATCTTCCCTCAATGTGTCACTAACAAAGGAAGCTCCTCTTTTAGGTATCCTAAACTTAACAATGAACAAGCTTAAACTAACCAAGGGAGACCCTAGCCAAACTTTCTCTAAGGCCAACTAAGAGGGTATAGTTAACCTAAGATACTAATTTAGCTCTTTATTTTTTAGGAAGAGGTGCCTAGCTAAATGAAATGTGCCTAAATTCAAGACACACTCTAAGCTAAGTATTCAATGATGGGATGTTGCCATATAAGTAAGCAAAACATGATAATATAAGCAAGATGAAAAGCAAGCATATGATCAATATGACAATAACTTGAACAAGTAATGAAAAGTAATAAGTTCCATTCATGAACCAAGAATAACCATCCACATTAGAAAGTGTGAATTGCTAAGTGAGCCAATATAGAAAGTTGTTTAGTGAATATGGATTAGAGAGAAGCATTCACAACTTGATAAACTTGATAAACTTGATTATAGCAACACTTATGATAGTTAAGAAGAAATGAGAATTCCTTAGGGAGCTCTCACTGCTCAAGACTTGTCACAAAATGATTTAAACCAAACTTTCACACATAAAATAACTCATCATTAGGTGCTTAACAAAGTGCAAATTTATTAGTGAGTTGAATTATAACAAGGAGTTATTAGTTTTAGATTTATAGCTTGTGGATTTAATCATTCACATATGAGAATAAATCTTACAATCAACTCTTAGGAAAAGTGGAAATTGACATTGAACCTAGATATCACATATATTATGCCTAGTTTGTAAATCAAATAAGGCATTCACAAGTTCATTTATCAAGGCAATGAATTGACATTGGAATACTTAAGTTACTAAGAGTTGTAACAATGATATCAAACACATGAGACCAACAATAATATTAACATCAATATTTATACATTTACCATGAGATTGAAACAACTTAATGCTAAATTACTCAAGATTCATAAAAATTACTTAGGCGAAAAAAAATGACTAGGAATAGTAAGCATGTGCTTAAGAATCAATCCAATGCATCAAGACTTGCATCCACAATTCTAGCATGAAAATTAAAGCTAATTAGAAGAAATTTGTTGTGGGTTTCATATCTAAAAACTAATGTATCTAACAACAGTTTAAACTAAACGGAGATAAAATATTCAAGATCTAACATCCTATTGGTAAGCACTTAAATTATTAAGTATAAGAGACTTTAAAATTACCATGAAACACCACAAGAAAAGTACTAATGGGTTTTACTTATATTATTATGGTGTTGAGCTTATGCTCCTTAGTATGTTTTTTTAATAATTAAGATGAGCTAAGGAGGGGGAGCGAAACCCCTAAAGGTCTCTTGAGAATACGAAACTAAGTACTTGTAAAAATTCAAAAAATTATATTGAAAAGATTTTAAAAAATGGAAGCAAAATGGAAATGAAAGCAAATGGAAACTACTAAACCCTAGACCTAGTGCATTGAGAGACACATTTGTTAAGCCATGAAGTCAATTAGCAAAATAAAAAGGTGAATGAGAAATCTTCAAGGGAAAATGGAGGACAAAGCAAACTCTCTCCTTTACTAGCCAAGGAAACAAGTAGATCTCGTATTTCAAGCATGAGATGGAGTTCTCGTAATCATCAAGAAGCAAAGCAATCTATCCAAACACAAAATCCATCACAATGTTAGCTAAGAACTTAGTGGCTAAAGTTGCAATAGATAACAAGAGGCAACAAACCAATTAAACAAAACAACTTCAATCATAAAAAATAAGGTTGCAACAATTATCTTTTACCTTCTTGAGCACAAGTAGAATTAAAACAAATTTACCTTGAACCCTTGTGAAAATATCCTTCCACCAAGCAAAGAACTAAAGCAACATGCACACCAACAAAAAAAACTAGGGATGCTAGAGCAAAATGATTCATTTTGAGTATTATTATTTCATTTCAATATTTTTTTACCCTTAGCAATGAGCTCAAGCCTCCCTTTTATAGCCTAAGGGGACGAATTGCTCAAGAGAAGTGGTAAAAAAGGTAGTAACAATCTGTGATGATCTCAATATGAGGATGTGTTGGATCAATGGTCGAGATCACTCATTTTACAACAAGAAATAACGACAATCAATCCAAGTCAATGGGCCTAGTGGGGTGAATTCTTCACTTGACTTGTAAATAATGATAAATATCATTAATATCATGGGTCTTCTCCAATACAATAAGCAAAAACCATGGGATACGTAGAGACAAGGTTTCAAAAACCATGGGTGATTTCCGCAATCCAAATGTTGGTCAAAGGAGCCATGAATATGCAAGTCGTTGAGCCATACGATCCATGCCAAGGGAGGTCAATCCATGTGAAAAAGTGAAAATGAGTGGCCAAGATCTAATATGGAGGTGAGATGAGTGCTAGAAGATCCCATTGTGCCTCAACATGTGTGCCAAGGAGCCACATCATCCAAAATGCCTCCACATGTGTGCCACCATGCCACCTAGGCAAATAGACCTTAGGGAAAAATGTAATCATTTCTCCAAATAAATGATCAAGTGCAACCTCAGCGGAGATATATAACAAAAAGTGCATTTTTACATCTGAATGACAAATTAGACACAACTTAGGCTTTTTTAAATAAAAAGATGTGCCAAGTATTAATTTGCCATATGCCTAAAATAAGCCTATATAAACCCCTTATGCCTGAAAGGCCCTCCAGGTGGACAAGGCTTTGGAATCTGATGGTTCATCAGGATAGAAGGGCCAAATGGGTGCCCAAAAAGGGCAAGTCGTTGGAGAGAAAGTAATTGGATTGTTCCCATGCACGAACATGAAGTTTTCAAGTTGCTTGCTGACACTACATTGGATGACCTTAGAAATCTGACCAATCAGAGAGATCGCTCTAGCATGCAGCCATGGAGGATGAAAAAAAAACCAAATGGGTATCCAAATTATCATCAGATTTGGAAAACACCGAGTATATCAATCCCATGCACATCCATGAAAATCAATAATGTAATCATTGGGGAAAGGTCCACCACCTTTCTGGAAAAGATTGATCCGAGGAAGTAGTGATCAATCTAATGCAATATACCTAAGTAAGTGACCAAATGGGTATCCAAATATGCGCTCAGAATCACTAGATTCATGTACAACAAGAGATATGAATCAGACCCCTCCTGGCCACTATACAATACTGGAAACTAGCAATGATAACCATGTAACTCTAAAAAAGACCTAATCAAATCTCTATAGAACTGAATGAAGTTGTATTGCAATCATAGGTGTCCCTGGTAGACCAGCAACAATGGGTGTCCCTAGTGGACCAGTAGACGAGGTGTCCCTGGTAGACCAACAACAATGGGTGTCCACATGGACAAGTACACATAAATACAAGTGATCGTCATAGTGAGTCATCATGTTGTTAGTCATGTCATACATGATAACATACTAACACCACAAATATCTTCAAACAAATTTCTAAGAAAGATAATTTACAAACAAACCAGCACCATGATAATATTTAAATGTCTGCAAGGACAATTTTCTTCTTAGGGGTGGATTATAGATGGAATAGACCAAGTTTGGACAAGTGAAATTTTGGTCAAAGGTGATTGATTGACTCGAGATGTAAAACAAGGGAAAGCTATATGATCTTTACCAATATGGAAAAGAATAGGGAAGTATCTTACGAATGGGTGTAATGAGGTACTACCCCTTTAACCTTAGCAATCAGATCTCCCCCCTCTTTTACTTCAACTTTGCTACCTCCTTCTTGGACTTGTCTTTGTTTATTTCTTGGACTCTTTTTATTCTTGTACTTCTTTCTTTTGGAGACCTTGGCATTTAAGGCCCATGGAAAGTTAGACTCACTTCTTTATTATTTGTTTGATTTTAGCTTTGACTAGGTCTTCATTTTCCTTGGCTTTGCGGGTACAGGGAGTCTTGGATTGGGAGCTTTCTTCACATGCACTTTTTGAGGCATGGTAAAGGGAAGAGCCTTTCATGTTTCAGGTCTAGGGAAGAGCATTGCTTCGTGGCAACTCTCTCTGCTTGATAAGCAGTTAACCCCACATATTTATAAGCAAGCCTCCATAATCATCAAAATATCATTACAACACGAGCATTCCTAAAACACAAAGGATAATTGGAAGACCTTCATGGTGAAGGGGTCACAATGGACAGGTCAAGAGTCAATTTATCAACCTTCAATTAAAGAATGCAAACCAAAGTATGAAGTGGAATGGATGATGGGTGAATTGCCATAAGGTGGACCCGAATGAGGAGGTAAAAGTCCTTCCAACATACTAAGAATCATCTAGGTTCAATGGTACATAAATAAATAAATAAACTACTACCCTCGTCAACTTGTAAGTGTGATGCTACTAACTATATTCATCATATAATCAATAGATCAAATGTGGCAGCAACAACATATAGTACATCATCGCATCATGATTCATCATGGCATGGCATAGCAGTAGAAATATGGCATATACCTCATGACCATATCATCACATCAAGAGGCCCAAGAGCAACAAAGATGGGCCTCAATACTCTAAAATGCAAAGTGCTTTGAAGCAAAAAGAAGTTTGAAAATTAGTATGCCTGCAGAATGTGGCATAACAAATAGCCCCACGCACTACTTGTTGCATAACAATATGTGGTGATGCACAAATATATGTAGATTGGATGCTTGGCATGTGTGGGCATGTACCTACCTTGGCACATGTGGGACACATTACTTAATTACTTCGAGAATCATGCTTGAAATGAGTTGACATGTAATTCTCTTGGGTTGATATTTGACCTTATTGTTGAAGTAGTAGCTGGGTGAGGATCATCCTCAAGTCGGCCCTGCAAAAGAAAACAAAAGTCGGCCCTAAAAAAGGACCAATCAAGTCAAGTCGACCTAGAAAAAGGACTAGTCAAGTCTAGTCGGACCTAGAGAAAAAGAATAAGTCGGCCCCAAAGGAAAATTAATTTTGCTAGCGACTTACACTATAGATAAGAGGTGCCTCACTTCATTTTTACATCAAGCAACTCATGCAAGTTCGCCTAAGTGAGGAGACAAGTTCGTTATTGCTGGAAGAGACTGTTTTGGTGGTTTTCCAATCTTGGAGAAGTTTCTCTTTTGCTTTCTTGGGTTTATGCTACTATCATCTAGATGTACATCTATCTTTAAATGATTTTTCTCTCTTGGAAGGGCGAACTCAGGGGTGACATTGTTGTGTCTATGGTTGGGAGATGATCTTTGTGATCATCGTGGATAAACAAGCTCCACACATTGTTTTTCTATTTCGACTTTCTTCTAGTGGTCTTGGTTTTGCAGCTATCAAATTCTAACATGGTATCAAAGTGGTGCTAGAAGAAATCATTGTCGAAGACTAGGGCTCCACGTTTTGGAGCCCACTCTAGATCACCCCGAAAGGAGCATAAAGCAGCTCACCTCAATACAGTGCATCTTTTTGTGGTGAGCAATTTCAATTTGGTGGAATCTCAATTTTTGACCTAATTTTGTCGGGGTCAAGACCTAGAGCTCCATAGATGCATCCCTTTAGCCCACTGTTTTGGCTCATACTTAGCTTTTTCCACCTCACCTTGGTAGGGCGAAACTATTGGTAGAAGCAAACCTCATATCCGAAAATTTTCATTTTTGGCCTATTCTCTGCCAGAGTCAAGAAAATAAGGCTTCCAGTTTTGAGTTGTCCGAGCCACAGTCTGGGAGAAGAGGAGAGGTATTCAACTCACCTTGATAAGGAGCATCTCTTTGTGGCTTCAATTTTGCAATCCACCACACTTCATCCATGACCTAGATCTTGCTAGGGTTTCTAAAGTTGTTCTTGAAGTTGCAGTCAGAAGATCGACATGAAGGTTGAACATAGACTTGACGGGGTTTCCAAGTCCAAGCTTCCCATTAAAATTGTTGATGGTGAGATTCCATAACAAATGAAGAAGAAGGATCTCTTACATGCATGTTGTTATAATTGCAATAAATATGGACAATATGCCTGAGATTGTCGTAATTCAAAGAAAAGAAAGCTTGAAGCCTCAACTACTTATGAAGAAGCTCAACATGAAGAAAGTCAAGCCCTTACAGTTAATGGCAAGAAAGGCAAGGGTGCAAGATCAAGTCATGCTTCAGACCAGAAGAAGAAGAAAGATATTTCACATGTCTGATGCTATAGATGCAATAAACTTGGACATTACGCCCGAGACCATGATTCAAAAAAAAAGGAAGCATGAAGGCTTAACTCCTGATGTAGACGAAGATACTCCACATAAAAGGTCAAGGAATGACGATCCTGAAGAAAGTATAGAAGATCGTCGTCAAAATGAGTTCTTCTAAGTACTTCCTATGTTGAGGCAATGATATGAAGATCCAGGTGGCGATGGACTCGCAACAAAGAAATGAAGATCAGTGTACTCTATTAGGAGGCAGTGGAATCCCACACACAAAACAATCAAGTATTTGATTTTACAAGCTCTGGTATATTAGATTTGGTTTCTTTTAGACATATACAGATCTATATTCCTAGATTGAAGAAGTTGAGCATGTTCTTTTATTGTAGTAGGCACATGTAGTATTTGTGATGATTTAGCTTGTCATGTTGCACAATGTTTCATGGACTCCTCTTGGATGACTTGTCCTTCTAGCATGCTTAAAGTAGTGTACACTCTTGATGGTATGTTATAATGGAGATCATTGGCATCCAAATAATAGCCATGAGTATGTTGCGCTAAGCATTAGCTAAAAGATGCCTACGCACCTGGATGAATTATTGCATTGATTTGATTATTGAAATGGTGCTAACCATCTGATGGGATTTGACTTGTAGGGAATGCTATGGCCTACAAGAAGAGGATGATGAACCTTGGTCTAAAAGACAAGTGATCTTGTTGTATATAGATGGATCGGAAGCAAAAATCCTCTAGAAGCATGACTCTTAGCCCAGGAATAAGGATGACTTCTGGTCGAAACAGCTAAGCAGAAGTCATGATAGCAAATAGATGAGGACTCAACATGTGGACACATGACCCATAGGCCCAGATGATCTCATGTAGAGATTTGGCGATCAAAAGAGGGAAGATTCTACAGATGTCGGTCTTTCTACTACAGATGTTCGTCTCTTCGACGATTATGGAAAGCGGTTAATTTCCAATCAAAATTGTGGTACATGGATTTTGGAGGACAAAAGTTACTTAGCCAATTTCTGAGGAGACTGAGGAAGTTAGCCCTAAAGATAAGGATCTTGGCCTATTTCATATGATGGTATGAAACCTAATGAAATCTTCCTAAGTCAAGGAAGAGCACAGTTGAGATCCTAAGCAGATTGAGCATGATGACTGTGGCTACACTGATGGCATTGTTGTCTTGATCCAGACAAGACAGTTGAAGGATCCTTGATGTACCTGGTCATCATCAGGATGGATACTAACATTGTATATGTGGACTCCCTAGAGAGAGAGCAAGATGATCAGCTACAGAGGGAGCAGGATGATAAGCTACAAAGGGAGCAGGATGCTCAAATGCAGAGGGCGCAGAATGCTCCAGCACAGAGGGAGGATTTTCGGACACCCTGAGATGAGGTGGGGAAAACTAGATTCTTGATACTCTCTCTCAGATACATGATCTCAGTGATATGATTTGTTATTATTTTGTCATATCTTGAATAGGGCAGGACATAAATGGCTGCCCCGATATATTTGATGTCTTTACTAGCGGAAATGTGTGCAAGTTCAGGATGGAACCGTAACTCCGTTAAGTAGTGGGGAGATCACTATATGTTGACTCCATCATTGATATTTCAGTATTTTATCCCAATCACTCCGAGAAGAAGTGAGGAGATTGGTCCCATGATTGACTCCCTCAACAAGAGGGAAGGTTGACTATACTCCCTGACCCTTTGTGATGGAGTGAGGAGATTGGTTCCAGATCCCTCGCTAAGAGGGTAGGATGATTATACCATGCATTCTCTCAATCACTCCGAGAAGGAGGAGATCCCTCGGACATCCTGAGATGGGATGGAGAGGCCAGCGCATGCTTCATGCATTATCCCGATCACTCCGAGAAGGAGTGCGGAGATCTCCCGGATATCCTGAAACATGGGGATTGGCACACACTGGTATATACACATGGTTGGTCGTATTTTCATGGGTGGATCCTAGTATAGTGGTCTTATCACCATGGGAAGATCCCAACATGGTCAGCCTAGGGTTGATGGCCATTCCCTAGGAGAATGGAGGCGCTTGGTCAGTTACCAAGAGGTACTTGGTCAGTTACCAGGACCTGGTCTAGGACCAGATGGTTGATCAACATGATTCAATCTGGGACTGAATCTCAGCTTGGGGCTAAGAACCATTCTCCAGAAGAATGGAGGACCTGGTCTAGGACCAAGGTGTTGATCGACATGATTCGGTCTAGGACTGAAGCTTAGCCCGAGGCTGAAATCCATTCTTGAGAATGGAGGCACTTGGTCAGTTACCAAGATGTTGACTTCGGTCAACCTTCAACCTGGGGCTAAAGAACCTGGTATGGGACCAGGACCTAGTCTAGGACTAGGATGTTGAATTCGTAGAGTAAATCTAGTCTTTGTCTTCATACCCAACATGAAATAAGGTTGGCTCTACTCAAAGACGTATATATGGTCTTCATATCTAGCATGAAATAGGGTTGGCTCTACCGAAAGACCTATGTAGTCCTAATATGAACACATATGAACAGTGGCAGTGATTCAATACACCAGAGTTCTAGGTACACATCCAAGGACAGATGATTATGCACCTATGAACAGTGACTGTGATTCTGGGAACACCTTGGCAATAGAAGATCACCCGCCCTTCTACATGTCATTGATGATAGGTGATCTTCTCCTGCACAACTGTATGCTAGATTCAAGGTCAGGATCCAATATTATGACTAAGAAGGTTATGCAGCAACTTGGCCTTAGAACCACATGCCCTTACCAAATGTATGTGCCATGGACTCTAGACCTATCAAAGTTGAAGGTATGATTGAAAGGCAGCACGTAAGATTAGCCAAGTATCCGAGCATCCGTGTTACCATGGATATCCTCGCCATAGATGTGCCGGATAAATGGGGCATGCTATTATCTAGAAAATTTGGTGCCACTTAGGGGAATCCATCCAAATGGACTGGACATACACCACTGTACCTGCATCAAAAGATTCTTTGGTTAAGTTACATACTGAGAAAGAATGAAGATATCATGTAGAAAGCCCAGGGAAACCATCAAATGAATGTGTCAACTACTCAAGTGGACTAGGGATGTACCAAATCAACTCTACTTTCTTAGAGCCTATCCAAGAAGAAATAAAAAATGAAAAACTTAATGAATTGTGCAGGATGAACTTTGATGGAGCTTATTCTAGAGCAGGAAAAGGGGTTGGGATAATCATTATTTCTCCATAGGGTAAATTTTTTAACTTTGCTTTCAGATTAGAGTTTAAGGCAACCAATAATGTGGCAGAGTACGAGGCACTTCTACTAGGCATCGAGATCGCCAAGGACATGGGGATCAAATTGCTTAGTATTAAGGGGGATTCTGACTTAATTATCCAACAGGTTAAGGATCAGTTTGCATGTAAATGTCTAAGATTAAAAAAGTATAGAAATGCAGTCTGGGATACAATGGAATTTTTTGATGCCCTTAATATAGAAGCAATCCCTAGAGATCATAATAATGACGTCGACCAACTAGCATTTGCAGCTTCAGCACTTCAGTCGTCGGATGAGATGTTAGAGGGGGATTGTCTTTTAGAAATTAACTTCAGACCTTCTGTTCCTGATAATGTAGAACATTGGCAGGTTTTCAAAGATGATGAACAAATCTTGAGATTTATTCATAATGTTGATGAGTTCTCTAACTTTAGAATAAATGATCAGGAGGAAAATAAAGAGTATCCTAGAGAAGGCGACCAGTTTAATAACCCTGTCCCACGTGGTCTAGTTGCTTTAGAGAACATTTTTTATAGGCAGGACAAAAGAAAGAGTAATGTTGAACAAATGAAACCTGGTGAGTATATTGAGATCAACATTGGAACGGAAACAGAACCAAAAATGATAAAAATTGGAAAAGGTACTTCTGAAAAGGAAAGGAACAACCTTATAAACTTGGTTAGAGAATATAGGTATGTTTTTGCCTTCACTTATGATGAGCTTAAAGCATACAGGGAAGATGTTTTCCAGCACACCATTCCCTTAAAACCTTAATGTCAAAAAGGCAAGCCTTTCCATCAAAAACTTTAGGCAAATAAATCCTAAGTTAGCACCTATTATAAAAAAGGAGTTAGAAAAAATGTTAGCAGCAGGGATTATAGCTCCTACGAGACATTCAACATGGTGCTCTAACTTAATGGTAGTTAGAAAGAAGAACGGGAGTTTAAGGATATGTATAGATTTCAGGAATCTAAACATAGCGTGTCAAAAGGACAATTACCCCCTCCCCAACATGGAGACCCTCCTCCAACGAGTCACTGGATCAAGCATGATGTCAATGCTAGATGGTTTTTCTGGTTACAATCAAGTAGTCATCCAAGAAGAAGATAGGCACAAAACCACTTTCACAACTCCTTGGGGCACTTTTGAATATCTGAGAATGCCTTTTAGTCTCACAAATGCAGGTGCTACTTTCCAAAGGGCCATGGATTATGCTTTCAAGGAGTTGATAGGTAAAATCATTGAGATCTACCAAGACGATCTTACTGTGTTTTCGAAAGAAAGATCCAGCCATGTTGGTCATCTCAAGCAGATATTTGAGCAATGTAGGAAATTTGGCATTTCTTTGAATCCGACTAAATCAGTATTGGGCATAGAAGAGGGAAAACTCTTGGTATACATTATAAACAAGGACGGTGTTAAGATTGACCCGGAGAGAATAAAAGCCATAAGGAAGATCCCTCTACCAAAAAATGTGAAAGCACACCAATCTTTCAATGGGCATATAAATTTTATCAGAAGATTTATTCCTAACTTGGCCGAACTCATGAAACCTATGCAAGCCTTACTTAAGAAAAATGCCAAGTTTGTATGGACAAATGAGGGTAGGGAAGCCTTTGATTCTATTAAGAATGCCATCACCAGGGCTCCAGTCTTAGTCAACCCGGATTACACGAAAGATTTCATGATCTTTTCTTTTGCTTCAGAAGACACTATTGCCGATGTGTTGCTCTAGAAGAACTTCGAAGGGTTCAAGCAACCTATAGCTTTCATGAGTAGGGCCCTACAAAACTCTAAATTAATATATACCATCATGGAAAAACATGCTTATGCCTTGTTCAAATCTTTGAAGCATTTCAGAATGTATATTGGATACTCTAAAGTCATTGGGTATGTCCCCCATACTGCAGCGAAAGACATCCTGTCTCAACAGGATTGTTTAAGAATAAGGGGCACATGGGTGTCCAAAATCTAGGAGTATGACCTTGAAATAAAGCCCACCAAATTGATCAAGGGACAAGGCCTTGCTAAAATGATTACTCAAAGAAATGAAGAAGCCATTGAAATGATTGCCGAAAACAATAGCCTTCAATCAGCCATGACTCCTGCGCTTCAAGAACTTGATAATCACTGGTATTCCGACATCATTTTCTTCCTATTTCACCTCACTTTCCCTAATCACCTCAAAGGTCACAAAAGAAGGGCTTTGAGACTCAAGACTCCTAGATATTTCCTTACCCAAGAGAGTCTGGGTTGGAGGAACCCAGATGGAATTATACTTAGATGCATTAAAGAACAAGATTCCAAGAAAATATTGACTGAATTTCACTCAGGATTTTGTGGAGGCCATTATGCAACAATCACAACTGCCCACAAGATCCTAAGAACTGGATACTATTGGCCCACTATCTTCGCAGATGTTCATAAACATGTCAAGCGTTGCCAAGAATGTCAGCTTTTCACGGGGAAGTAGAAGTTGGTTGCACTTCCTCTTACACCTGTTGTGGTCCTTGCCCCTTTTCAGCAGTGGGGGCTTGATTTTATCGGCAAATTTAAGGATAACTCTAGCAATGGCTTTTGTTGGATTCTTATGGCAATCGATTATTTCACTAAGTGGGTAGAGGCCATACCTACTATGAATGCCACTAAGAAGGTAGTTATAGATTTCATTGAGGAAAAAATCATCACCAGATTCGGGACTCCCCTTAAGATAACAACCGATAATGCCAAATCCTTAAGTTTGGGAGAAGTAAATGACTTTTGTTTTAAATATGGCATTATCCTATCCCATTCATCAGACTATTATCCACAGGGCAATGGACTTGTTGAGTCCACTAATAAAAATTTAATGACTATTCTTAAGAAGACTGTGGGTGACAATGAAAGAGCATGGGATAGCAAGATTAAGTATGCAGTGTGGGCGGATAGGATTACCAAGAAGAACTCAACTAGAAAGTCACCTTTTGAGTTAGTATATGGACTCATAGCCACCCTTCCGGTCAACAGGCAGATTCCAATCTTTAGAATGTTAAGTGAATATGGCACGGAAAGATTGGAAATGGAGCGAAGGATCCATCAGATTATAGGGTTGGATGAGTCTAGGAGAGCTGCCCTCGATCAATCACTCAAGCATCAAGAAAGCATGAAGGGCACCTTTGATAAGTTAGCCATGCCAAGATCATTCCAAATAGGAGATATTGTTCTCTTATGGGATAAGAGAAGGGAAAAGCATGGAAAGTTCGACAGCCTTTGGAAAGGCCCGTTTATCATCCATGATACTGATGGCACCAATTCATTTTTACTTAACATCATGGATGGAGATACTTTAAACTTGCCTATGAATGGTCAACACTTGAATCTTTTTTATCGAAACAACCTCCAAGATGACCAAGGGGTCATCCCAGGGCTTCTCTAAACCCATCCTTGTTGTATTTTTATGTATTTTATCTTTGTACCATAATATTTGATGTACCAAAATGTTGTATCATAGCCTTTGTATATTAGCATTTGTATCATCCTTCATTTATATGTTGAAAAAGAAAAAGTTTTGTTTTATGTACTCTGATTTAAGAAAAGCAAAAAATAGTTTTTGGTATTTCATCATGGCTTATTTTTATATCATATACATGGGACTAAGACACTTCTGTTTACGTACAGGTACCAGAGATTCATGGATTCTCAGGCACTCTTTTTGATCAATGAATCAAGCGAGTACCCGTCCCGCAGTTGGAGCCATATGTTACCAACTTATTTGTACCATAGTTGGATTAGCTGAGGAGCCGCCATTTTACAAACATGATAAATGTTTGTGTTCCAGTGTATCAGATGATCCGCCTTTGTGCCTAGCCAGTTTTGGCTAGTCAGTTGTGTTTTCAGTAATTATGACCATGGCCCCGCAGGGTTTGTAATAAAATGTGCTAGTAGGGTGTTTTGAGTGGTTCGATCTCCTAAGACATAGAATTGCAACTAAGATATTCCAGGGTGTTTTTTTCCCTTGTCTATTATGCTTTGCCTATAGCCGAGTATAATCAGCTGGAATGCCCGATTTTGAATTCTGAGCCTTGGGGGGTTATTAGAGCCCAACTGAGTATGTATAAACCTACTGGACATTAATAGAATAAACTATGGTCATGTCCTAAGTCACTAGGACCCTCAAAAAAAATTCTGAAAAAAAATTACCGAACGCGTTGGATTTTGGGTTTTTTATTTTTTTATTTTTCCTAAGTTTTTAATTAAAATTTTCCATAGTTTAAATGGGAAATTTTCAATTTGTAATATGTCAGTCATCCGGAATCCGAATTCAGTGATTAAAGGCTCTAACCTTAAGCCAAAAATCATTCATGATCAACTAGCCAGCTATCCCTAAGTTTCAGATGTTCATTCAGCCTCATAATTAATAATTTCTCAAAAAAGTCATTTACGAAGAAATTATTAATTATAATATTAAAAATGAATATTTTGGAGAAAATCAAAAACTCTCCAAAATAAACCAAATTGAATAAAATAAAAGGCTAAATGACATGGCAATGGGCATTTATGATGATTCAACTCTACACAAATCCTCTTCAGTCAACAATCAAAAAGCATTAAAGTCACATTTAGTTAGCAAACTCGTCCTCTTCAACTAAGCTCATGAGTTGGGTGTTTTGGAAGGCTGTGATTGGTTTGATGTTAATTACGAAGCAAGCTATTAAATGCAGGAAGTGTTTGGTGCAAACCCTAAGGGTTTTTCCACCCATCATCACCAAATAACTCTTCCTTCAAGCTCACGCCTCCATCCCATAGTATTAGAAATCGGCCAAATTGGTTTCGGAACCGGTCGGTTCACCGGTTCGAAACCAAACCGGGTCAAACCGGATCGGGGACCGGTTAGTTACCGAACCGGCCGGTTTGGTACCAAACTGGTCCGGTTCGGTAACTAACCGGTCCAACCGACCGGTTTGGAAGCTGACCGGTCCGATTTGATAAATGTCACATATTTTTTATTTTTTACTTTGTTTTTTTTTTTTAAATTTTTACTAACCTATTCCCTAACCTAGGTCCTAACCTATCCCATTCCCTAACCTAACTACCCAACACAACTACAAAATATAACTACCAGTCGAGATCATTTCCTTTTTTTTTGTTTGAAAGTTGAAACTTGAAACCGTGGAGGCTGGAGCAACTGAGCAAGGACTTGGACGGGGTTTGACTCATTTTATTTTCAAGGTGTGGACTGTGGAGTTCCGAGTTGCAACTTGCTAACAGCAGAGCTTTGGAGTGGGCACTGGAGCAACATTGTGGACAGTGGCAAACAAGAGCTTTGGAGTGGGCACTGGGGCAGCACTGTGGACAGTGGCAAACAAGTGAGTAAATGGCAAAAATAACCATATTCCATGTTAGAAGCTTAAGAGAGGAATCCCTTTAGCAATTTTACATTTATAAGTTTCTATATGGTCCACAAAATTCAATTCAAAGGCCCTAAATATAGCCAGAAACAACCATATTCCATGTAGCCTTTACTATATAGGGCCTTGCCGCCTAGGCCTCATGGATTATGTATTTTGTTCTAGTATCCTAGATATGTTACATGTATTATCATTTATGTATTGCATAGAGTACAGGCACAGACTCCAGATTACAGTACACTTTGTGTCATTTTGATATATTGACTCTTATATGGTATACATGAGCAGATTTTGGTTATTTTGTCTTCAATGCCTTGGAATCATGGATTATAATCTTGAAATGTTGTTTTTCTTTAAAAATTTAAATATTTGATGTATTTTTTAGCAAATTCGATTCATTAAATTCAAATCGGCCGATTTATGACCGATTCATTACCGATTCCGATTCCGAGTTGACCCTCGACCGATTTCGAGTCCGATTCCGATTTTTAAAACTATGCTCCATCCTCATGCTCACGCCCTTCTCTCCTCAGTGATGTGCCTTCACACGTGTGGGCTCTCTATTGGATGGTTTTTGGAGTTTAGGGTTGGGAGTGGGGGCGCCTTGCCTAGGTGGAGACCACCCCTCACTCACACCAACTTTTGTTTAGGTCTGGGCTCTCAATTACATGCCGAGTTTGTTAAATCTTAGGGATTGGCCCTCATTTAATGGAGTTTGGTTTTAGGGTTTTAGCTTTCTCTCTTTGTATAAATAGAGGCTCTTTGAGCTCTATTGGGGTGGAACTTTGTAGTAGAGTTACTCTAAGAAAATCGTATCAAGCATTTGCTTTGAATTATTAATAAAGATATTCGACTTTGGAGGTCTATGAGCTCTTGCATGTGGTAGTTTTCTAATGGTTGAGGTGATATTGTCTCTAACCCCTATTTCTTTAATACTTGCATGAGATCAATTATTTTGTTAGCTCAAGAAGGCCATTGTTGGCACGGTAGAATAATCAATTGTTGTTTCAATTTGGTTGTTTATGCAAAGTAGATTAGTATCATGATGGACATGAGTAGTCAGTAATACGTAATGTTGATCTTGATTTAATTTTCTTAGCATACTAGCATGTAATTTTGATCTCACTTTTGTATTGAATTTTGGTGTGTTATCAGGCTTCATAGGTTGAAGAAGGGTGTGAGCTCAGCTGCTTCTATCCCAACCTTCAAGCAACCAAATTTTTGTTTAACACTTTGTGATTGCAGGACCTACAAAGATCGTCTTCTTTTAATACAAAAAGAAATATGGGACTCTCTCTCTCTCTCTTCTGTTCCATCCACAAGAAATCTTTACTTTGGCTACTGGTTACTTTAGGAAGCCCTAGTCTCTATTTTTTCCATCATTTGGCTTCCCTTCTATTGCCTTGTTTGGCTTGCTCTTCCTCTTTCCTCTTCGCTGCCATCTTTTCCCCTTTTGGACAGCCCTCTTTTTGCCCTTTTCCTCTCTCGTTTCATAGTCGTTTCTCCTCTCTTTCCTCCATTTTCACCGTAGAAGTTTACCCATTTTTTAAGAGTTAGTTTGTAGTTTTATTTCTTTTAATTTTTTATTAACATATAACGTTTCAAGTGTTTAAAGCTCTTACTTTCAAAAAAAATCAAGAAAAGCCCAAAGGCTAAAGATAAGCAAGGAAGCAAGCAAAGAACAAAAAGACAAAAATATTTTCCCTCTTCTCTCTTTCCCTTTCTCACCCTGCTCTTTCGAAAGAGGCAAAAAGCATCAAAAAGCATTGTAAAAGTTAATAAAAAGTAAGTGGATAAAAGGCTCCCACACCCTCTTCTCCCATTTGGGGGAAGCTTGTATCGTCTTTTTCATTTTCATGTTTGCATGCTTGTAGAGTAATTTGTTAGAGTAGAATAGGAAAAGGTAGTTTCATTATTGAAAAGTTTGCTTCATAAAAGTTAGAAAAAAAAAAGTTTCTTGTTTCATTACTTAGATTTAGTTAAATTTTGTTTGTTTTTATTTGATATAATATTGCAAAAGTTAAAAAGAATCAAAATCTCTTGAATCTCACCATAAGGTGGATCAATCTCACCATAAGGTGGATCAAGAGTGCTCTCTGTCGAAGGGTTTGCTTAATGTTTAACTTTTCTTTTATTCCATGTACTTTGTTTTTTGTAATTTAATAATTAATTTCTAAGTCTCTTGAACTTGTTGTAATCCAAGTCAAGAGCACTCTCTATCGAAGAGAATATTAATTTTTGCATCATCCTTGCACTTAGGCATATAGAGTAGATAAGACTCTTGAACTTTTGTCATAAGACAAAGTCAAGAGCGCTCTCTGTCGGAGAGTTTTAATTAATTCTTTTAATAAAATTTTGCAAATCACATTCCCCTTCTAATTAATTTACTTCGTTGATATCCCTCACCTAGTATGCTTAGTCGACTTTCATAATTGGGCTCGTACTTAGAACAGTGAACGAACTTGCTAAGCTCGCAAATAACAACATAATAAAATTTTACCCATAACCAACGCACCAGCATTGTAGAAAGCATTCAAGTCTATTTTCAATAAGGGCATCGAAACTCCCCGTTGTCTTAGAGTCGCGGTTAGTTGGTCAATCCTCCAAAACACCAGCCCGAGATACTGGACGAGCAAACATGTCTAGAACGGAATGACTTCGAACACTTTCACGGTTGGTCTCTGATACCTTTTTTCAAGCCATAATAAACAAGACCATTAAAATATTTAAAACATACCAAGAGCAATCGCATAACACATTCACTAGCATTATTTCAAGACTTGTACTTTTGTTATCTTTCAAGCATCGCAGAGTTTCAACTTGATAAGGCACCGGTTTGTCATTTCATGCGTTATTAATCTGGACCATTTGTCCTTGGCTTATAAAATCTTTATCTATGAATGCAATTTTATTTCACAAGTTCTTGATATATTGGTCATCTCTTAATCTAGTGCAGCAACGTAAATTGTCTTTGTCTTGTGTTCAAATTTTTATTTTATAATAGTTGTAATCATCTTTCATCATAACCAACTCCTAAACAACACCCATCCACATCACCTTCATAAAACTTACTTAAACACATTGAGCTTTAAAAACTCTTTGTTAGGGATTACCCCCCTTGGCTTCGTTAGGAGTTAGCTTAAACGAAAGAGCTAGGAGTAGGTGACAGTACCTGGCTCTGTGCTTGCCCCCAAGATCACACCTCTCCCACTTTCTCAAGTGAGGAGACAGCTTTTGAAAGATTTCTGCTGCTGGTGTGCAATCGGCGAACAACACACCCAACATGAAATAGGGTTGGTTGTTGTACAAAATTAACAACTTGTATGGTTGGAAGATTTATGGGTTGCACACCATACAAATATGATGAAAGTCTCACATTAAGTTATGACCCTTGTGAGCCCTCATATGATTGTAGTCCTTATGGATGTTATAAGGATGTTTTAGCCCATGATGTGGAGTAGACTCACTAGCAGTGATAGTCCTAGTGAGATCTTTGGGTTGTGTTTACACATTGATTACATGTATGCTTCCCCGACAAACTGGGTTGAGCAGATGCATGTATGACTTCTTGATGTACTGGGAAGAGTTGTGCACTTAGTGCATGCTTCCCCGACGAACTGGGTTGAGCAGACACACGATTTGTGGAGCTAGTGCATGTTCTCCGTTGAACCAGATTCAGCCGAAGCACGAAGTTTGATGGACATTTCTCGACAAACTGAGATTGTGTTGATGGCCCTTCCATGTGTATAGAGATGTTTAAGATAATAGTTATGTACTGTGATATCCATATGTGTTCCAGTTGATGATGATGATGCCTCCCTGGCTAACAAGGAGTGTTGAAGTAGTAGCTGCGTGAGGATCATCCTCAAGTCGGACCTGCAAAGGAAAAGAAAAGTCAGCCCAAAAAAAGGACCAGTCAAATCAAGTCGGCCCAAAAAAAGGACCAGTCAAGTCTAGTCGACCCCAAAGAAAAAGAACAAGTCGGCCCCAAAGGAAAATTAATTTTGCTAGCGACTTACACTAAAAATTAGAGGTGCCTCACTTCATTTTTACATCAAGCAACTCATGCAAGTTCGCCTAAGTGAGGAGAAAAGTTTGCTACTACTGGAAGAGACTAATTTTTGGGTTTTCCAATCTTGGAGATGTTTCTCTTTTGCTTTCTTGGGTTTATGCTACTATCATTTGGATGTACATCTATCTCTGAACGATTTTTCTCTCTCAAAAGGGCAAGCTTGGGGGTGACATTGGTGTGTCTATGGTTGAGAGATGATATTTGTGATCATCGTGGATAAACAAACTCCACGCATTGTTTTTGTGCTATCATTCTTCTAGTGATCTTGATTTTGAAGCTATCAAATTCCAACAATTATTAGAAGAATATTTTCTTGGAGGGCACAAGAGTTGTTGGTTAGAGTCGGCCTTTCCAAGGTGGAGAAATCAACTTGTGAACCCATTCTCATTTGTGGTCCTAGTCTAAGATTTTACCTTGTAACTCACTCCTCTCATTCTATAAATGGAAGGAGGAGCACATCACAACATTAATACTTTGCTTGTGTTGCATAACACTTTTCACCACTTTCAAAGAGCTGCCCTCTTTTCTTGGTTTACCATTGGGGTAAGACATTTATCATTTGTTTGCCACGTGAAACACATCTTTTTACTCCATGGAAATTAGACACCACAGAATTTATGGTATGTTATGTTTCTTATCTGTTGCATTAATACTTCTTGGTGTTTGTGCTATTTAGATTGGTTGGAAACTTAGAAATTACAGCTACTGGCAAGTTTTTTTATAAAGTACTTCTTTAAGACCATCCTAATTTATCAAGGGTCCGTTTGGCTTCTGAATAGATTTTAAACAGTGCATGTTTCAATTGGGGTTCAAAGAATTTCAATTTACATAGTGAATATTTCCAAAGTTATTACTATTTCAATAAATAAAAAACGTAACACCACACAATAAAATTGTCTACAAATTTGATCGAGGATTTTCCATACAATGCAATCCTTCAATACACATCGAAACTATTTCATTGAACTGGATAGTGCCCATGCGGAAAATATCTGAAATGAATGCAATGCACTTCAACAACCTTGCTGCCTTGAACAAATCACATTCTGTTCAGCCTTTGCAAAGAGTAGACATAATACTTAAATTTACCAGGCAAAATCAAATTAATACTACAGATAGAAATTATTCACAAAGTTGAATATGGAATTGAACTACAGAATAAATAAACAAGTTAAAAGTGAAGTTTTCTGCACGTCTTAATCTAAGTACAGTATCATGGAGATGTCATCTATTGGTTACACATTTAGTCCAAAGGATACACGATTTTAGGTAGATCTTTCAAGAATCCTACTTAATTCTGGTTACACATCGAATCCAAATGAAAGATGATTTTATGTAGATTATTTCAAAAACCCTACCAAATTCTGCAATGTTAGATCTAAGATTTTTCACCCTGATTAAATTGGGGTTTTTTTGCCAAAATACAAACCATCCAACTAGAAATGAGGATCACTCTGTATAGACACTCTTTTCTTTCTTGTTGCACGATAAATACCAGACCAAGGGTTCTAAATCCTGTTGATTTTGAAACATTTACAGCAAAAAACTAAACTTCAAATCCAGGTAATATGATCACCACAGTAACTTAGAGATCACCAAAAAGACAATCTTACTCCTTCAGGGCTTTAGTTTCTTTGGTATCTATAAGACGTGGAACTTTATTTCCTGGAAACGCACTCCTGGCAATGTCCACTAATGACTTGAAGCTGTATGGCTCATGCATGGCAAGCTCTGATAAAACCTTTCTATTCAGCTGGATGTTCTCCTTTGTCAGTCCATGTATAAACTGCCCATAATTTACCTGCAGATTCTTGCAATATACTGTTAGCATAGAAGAAACTTATGCATCCTGCCAATCATATGCCAACTCTCCAAATAACTTGTGTATAATATAAACAGGTAAAGATAACAGGTCGGAAAAAATAACAAAATTGCCAAATATGTTAAGTGAAGGAGATTTGCTCACAATCTTTGTCTAATGCTTGTCCAATAAGAGAGAAAATTATAGATACAATATAGCATCAACTTCAAGGAAGTGAAAATTCTGATGAGTCCAGAGAGACTTGAAACCACCTTATGTAAATAAACCAACATTATTATGTACACATCAAAGTCATCCTAATGGAGGATTCTGATATAGATGATCCTAATGGATCGATCTATCATTATGGGATTGCCATTGTTCTGTTATGGCAAATCATTGGATCATGGCTCATTGTGCTTCAGTGCAAAGGTATCTTTAGACACCACCACTGTTCATGGAATTTTTGTTTCTCGTCTGTTGTTTGTTGCCTATTCCAACATGGTATCAGAGTTGTTCGGTTCGCGATCAGGGTTTTGCAGAGCGAATGAGTTCCATTAGATGTTGGCGGTTTAATGAGCTGCATTTGTTTGTGGGGTTGAGAAATATGGTGAATCGCAACACTTCTTTACGAATCATTACCGACCTCTATCTTGAAGAAGTTTGATGAAGGTATTATGAAGATTTATGCCCTAGAAAATACCATGAAAACTGTTTTCCAGAATTTGGTAGATAAATTCGGGGATAAGTCAGATCTGGTTGATGGTCTAGAAGAAGTTAAAGCCCTCTCTCTTACAGAAATTAATGGCTTGAAAAAGAAAACTTGTCGACTGGAAGAAACCAATGTCCAGCTATCCAATGAGGCTGCCCATTTGCAAGCCTCTATTGATGAGCTTCATAAAGAAGCTGCTCCTTTTTAAGTAGACAATAATGGCTGTATAATGAATATAATGCCCTGAAGGAAGACTATGATTCCTTGTTGCTACAGCTAATTGAGAAAGATGAGACTATCAGGAATTTGTAGGATTGCAAGCAGAATCTTGAAATGGAAGTTTGTCGACTGCAAAATTATGAGAAGAAGACCGATGTTGTTGAGCTTCCAGGCTCACCTCTTACTTCTTCTACTTTTGATGCTCTTGTTTGTAGCCCAGTTGTTTGTAAGAAAGATGTTGTTGATGTTTGTACACCTTCACATGCTTTACTGGTTACTAATGATGTTGTTTTAAGTTGCAGGAAACGCCACCCCCCCCACGTCACCAGGCCGTTTCCTGCTGGAAACGCAGAAACGTGTACCGTACGGCATGGAAACGCATTTCCATACGGACGAGCATGTTTCCTTAGAAGGAAACGTGCTTCCTCCATACGGAAACGCATTTCCAATACTGATGTGGTCCGAAAAGCCGTGTTTCCAAGAAAACTTTGCTTGGTTGATTAAAAATATCACCTTATTCAGTAGAAATTGGTAGTATTAAATGGTAGTATTAAGTTCTTAAAGTAAAAGTGACATACTCCTTATCTTTCATTTTTAATCATTTTACTTAAATTTTTAACATTGCCATTAAGTTTTTCAGGATGTTTGAGAGTGGTTCCAACTTCATCGGACTTCATATGCAAAAAGTAGAATTTTAGATCCCATTCAAAATTCAGTAGACTTAAGAGTTTCCAGGATTTCAGGATTACAAAGTTTCCATTAGTTTCTATCATGTATGAGGGCATGGAATTGACATTTAATCAAACACGTCAACCCCTGTATGTACCTTGATGTTGGTGGTGTTGAACATTGAACTCATTTGTCATGACCTTAATATAAATGTACTCTTCACTTAAGCAAAATCACTTATTAAACATGGTAAGCTTTTTCTACCTTATTTCAACGATTGGATGAGGAAGTTTCATCAAAATTGTAGGGTGTTGAGTCGTTTACTAATGTCCTTGAAGAATCAACTTTGAGATTTGAGTTAGAAGCAAGGGCTAGAACCTAGAGGAGGGAGGCATAGGGTGTTATTGATGAATAGGATCCCAATATAGGCAATGATTCGCCAACGTGTATGATTTATGATTTATGTTTTACATTCATTTTTTTAAATGTCTTTGCTTTTATATATATATATATATATATATATCGTGTTTCCCCATTTCCAAAATTTTGGGGGGTCACGTTTCCAACGTGTCCCCATTTCGGAAACTCGTCCCCATTTCCCCATTTCGTGGAACTTAGTGTTATTTCTCCTAGTTTTGAGAAACACACTATAGGTATTGGGCCCTGATTGTTGAGCAAGATGGGATATATAGGAGGAGGCAATGGGAAGAATGGACAAGGTATTATTGTTCCTATTACCCCTGAGATGAAGATACCTCAAACAAGTCTTGGCTATGATGTCGTTGCTACCTCCAGGTCTACACCTAGTTTTGCTAACATCAGGAAAGTCTTATTTGTTGCTGGAGGAGTTCACACTGAAGTGTTGGAAGAGCAACCTGCTGAACATATTGATGAATTCGTTGTCCCAAACAAGCCAAAAATTGAGAATGTTGTTGCAGAGGACATTGTTGATATGTAGAGTTGTTCTAGTCCTGTTGGTGAATCAGAACAGGAGCCTGCATCCACTATTTCGTCATAACAGAAATATGTGCCATGTAGTCATCCTGATCAGAAGAATCAAAAGAATTTGCCCAAGAACCAGAATTCTTGAAAAGATGGCAATTATGCTTTCAAAACTTTGCAGAAAAGACATGAAAAAAGAACGGTGGACCAATGTCGACTACTCGGATAGACTATGGTTGGAGTGATGAATGGTCATGGAATCATTTTGAACAAATGTTTGAGGACTTCATATAAATGTGTATCATCGTCTATACCACAGTATAGTACTTCTCCTTCTTATTGATGATTGCAATGGGGGTGGTCGACTAAGGCTCGATCAGAGATGGCAATCGGCTAGACTATCGTCTGGGATGTTCGTCGACTGAGATTCGACTGATATATTGTTGTTGTTATTTTATTGATCCCTTAGTTGTGTTTAAGGGGGGGAGTAATTAAGGATAGTTGATGTGTAAACCCAACCGTTATCTCCTTGTTGACTCGATTGTCATGTTGAATCGACTAGACCTACTGAGACCAACTGACCTATGTTCAATTGAGTTGTTTGTTGGGAGATCTGATTAAGTAATGTTGTGAGTACCTCACTAATGGATGGATAGAGATTGTATTCCTAGATAGAGATCGCTTACTTGTTGTGCTATTGGCTGGTTGATTGATTGACAAGATCGTGTTGTCTTGTTGTCTAGTCAACTAGTCGATTGCGACTGTTTGAACCTATGCTATTGGGAGCAGGGAGCAGAAATGGGGAGCGGAGTGAAAAGCGAAATTTGCAAAAGCTCCCATTTCGAAAGCGTTTCGAGAACGTTTTTTATATAGTATATATTTCAATATATTTTGATGGATTTATATCTAAAATACATGTAGGATGTTGAATTAGCTATACAAAACATGGATTAAACCATATAACATCAATCATCTAATAGTTATAACCTATAACATTGTCTTCAGATGATCAACCACAACAACTTTTATAGGAGCTTGACAAAGAAGGGAGGTAGCATAACATTGTCATCAAATGATCAACCTAGTATGGAAGCTTTTAGTATAGGAGAGGTAGGGAACGCCTCAGGAGCACACTCCCAAAATTGGGAGCGCTTTGGGAGCGAGCTTTTGGAGCAAGAGCAAGGGGGTGGGGGGTGCTCCCCCGCAGAAGAGGTTTGAACAGTAGTGTGACAACTTGTTTGATAGATTGGATGACTGCATTGAGTTTGATGACAGAGGTTGATCAATGTTTGCAGTTCAAATCTAAGGGGGGAATGCTACGTAATTTGTTCTTTCCTCCAAGCTGAGTTTAGAAGGGGGTGTTGGAACCTACAGTTTGTTGGTATCCTCGCCTTGTTGGATCAAGGGAGTCGACCATTCAAGGGAGCTGATCGCCAACTAAACTACTTTGTCAAAGTAAGGGAGTCAACTGTTCAAAGGAGTCAACCACCAACTACAATATGCATTGACCGTATCCACTTTGGATAATCCAAAGTTCTATGGACAGTTATAACTAATGTGGTCCCATGGTTGTTGGGTTGGACCCCTACCCAAACCTATTTATAGATGATCCTTATGGATCGATCTATCATTATGGGATCGTGGAGATCATTGTGTTATTATGGCAAATCATTGGATCATGGCTCATTGTGCTTCAGTGCAAAGGTGTCTTTAGACACCACCACTGTTCATGGAATCTCTGTTTTCTATTCTGCTGTTTATTTCCTTTTCCAACAATTTGATTGGGTTACATAGGCCTTAGAGTAGGATATTTTTTTGGTGAATGTTTTGTATGAGTAGTTTCTAAGGGACTGTATCTGGGTAAGTGCAGCGCCCATCCTGCTCTTGGAGTTTGCCTGGGTTGGCATCTAATTTGAGAATTAATGATGACTATGTCCTTGCTAAATATTATATAACTCTTGTTCAAGTTCAAATCTAAAGTTTATTATAGTTTCTAAATCCTATTATATTTCTACTATGGCTGAGTTTACGACTGATTACCATTGTAAATCAATTGTACTAGATCCTCTGTTGCAGGCAATATCAGTTAAATTTTAGTGCAATCCATGTGTCCAGAATGGTTTGGGCTCATAACAGTGGTGTTGAAGCTCCAATGCAGATTCATATCAAATTTTCAGTTACAGTATCAGATTATAAATTAGGTTCATAACAGCACGGCAGAAAGATCAGCCCACAGATGGCCAGTTGGATTTGTTTGGCATTCAAAGTACACAAAAGACCTAAGTTTTAGTTTGAAGTTGCATTGGGTAGTTCCAACTTCCAAAAGATACGGTCTTTCACAGTTTCTCATTTGAAGTACTTGAGGTCCACCCTGGATGCATTTGCTTGTGGAAATATTTATAACCAAATATTTCCTTTACGGTATACCATATTTATCCTCCTTTGTATTGATTACACTCCTGTCTCAAAAATTAAAATAAAAGATTCCCCTGTAACCCTTGATTTTCAATTGCATTTACTCGGGTGAGATGGAGCATTGGTAGTTCAATTTTCATTGATACCTTTTTACATGGAAATAGACCGTTTACCAATAGAATGGTCCTTGTCAAAGGGAGCTTCTGATAGGGACCATGTCTTTATTCACAAGCAAGGATTGTACTTTATCCTTTTACTCTTTAGTTTAGGGAGGGACTTGGAAATAGGTACATTGAATGGGCACAAAATGCCCAAGCCACCCTCCTAATTAAGGGTAAGCTTTGACCTCATAATATTGTGCACTTGTGGTTTGTGAATACTTTCTTTTGATGGTTACCTTCTATAATTGAGTATCTGCTTAAGATGTGTTCGTATTGCTTTCTCATTTGGTATTCTATCTATGTTTTGTCTAGCTGCTAGCATTATGTTTACTTTTGTCTAAAAGCAGCCTGGAGACTTCTAACTTTTCATTTCAGTAACCTTGAAATCCTGAGGCACAACTGGAAGGGATTTTCACTTCACCTGTTCTAGGGCATCTTTTTCTACTGACTGGTGTCCATTTCGAAATATTAGGCAAAACTTGTGAATTTCAATTTTGAGAGAGCAAGAAGCAGCATGGTCAACATTGCTACTAAGTGGAGTTTTAATAGTAAATGAATCCAATCTCTATTCAAGTTAGATATTTGATTTCTCCATTATAAACATAGTATTGGCTGTTAAAATTAGTGCAGCTGCGAGACCCGTTCTCAAGGAGGACAGTACCTTAGTCAGTTAACTAGGGAAGAGTAAGACCTTAGAAGATACCCTAGGGCCCCCAATAGTCTCTCGGGGGTTCTTGTTCTGGGACCAAGCAGGTTGATGCCATGGCAAAGTCCCTAACATAGGGTTAGGACCCCTATATGTCTCTAGAGTATTATGGTCTAGGATCAAACAGTTTCTTGGACACGATGTCCAAGCAGATTCTGCAAGTTGAGACAGAGACTTTCAGACCAAGCAGATTCTTGGTCTAGGACGAAGCAGTTCTTGCAAGAGCATTCCTGGTCAGTTAACTAGGTGAATCTTGGTCAAGTTGACCAAGATGATGATGTGTGATGTCCTCTCTCCTAATTGGTTATTGCTGGGTTGTTTCTCAAGGGACTGCCACCCCTTGATGATGTCGCTAGCACCTAACCCTTAGGAGCAGTATTGAGGACCAAAGAATCACATCATCCAGTTTGGATCTTCTCCTTGTACAATGATGATAAAATATATGAAACAATGTAACTTGAGAGAGAGAAAAGGTTGAATTCCTTGGTCTTGTTGGTCCTATAGGTAAAAGGGGTTGTCTGTCCACCTTTATCGTACTCCTTGATCTTGTGGGTATGAGGGTTGTCTTACCTTCTTATTGTGACCCACTTGGGTTGACTTATGGTCATTTATCTTACTTGGTCCTAGCACTCTTATTGTGTATACCTTTGGTATGATGACTTTTATTTTATGGTTTTATTTTGTAAGACCATTGGACCATTTTATTTTATGGTTTATTTTGTAAGACCATTGGATTTATTTTATGGATTTATTTTATAAGACCATTGGACCTTTGGGATCTATTCTAAGCAATGTTATTAGAACCCAATCAATTTTGAAAAAAACTGCCAGTTGGACCAGTTTACAAGCTTCACCGAGTCAAATAACGCACTCAAACTGTTTTTGGTCAGTTCCATACAAAATTGGCCGATTTCAAGGCTGAACCGGCTGGTTCCGTACAAAACCGCCCGATTTTCTCCAAACCGACTGGTTCAATACAAAACTGGCCACTTCTGTACAAAAACGCCAAGGACCCCCAAAAACAGCTAATTTCAAATTCTTTCAATAAAATATAAAATAGGGACCACGTGTGAGCTGTTTAATTGACCCACGACCCTTCTAATGTTATAAAAGGAGGCTCCCACCCTCCAAATCAATCACATTTAATTGTGGATGGACTTGGGGCCTCTTCCACAATAAGAGGATGTGAACATTGATGTTGTAGTTAAACAAGTGCCTTCAAGCCTAAGGGAGTCAAGCCATGCTCATGTTGAGGATGTAGATGATGACTCTAAGTCTGAGCATGAGGACTCAGATAATTCTGATATATGATTAGAATCATTAGACTGTAGATTCTAGAGTCTAGATTGTAGTCATATGCTTATATTTTGACTTCAGAGGCCATTTATAACCTCTTTGTTGATGTACTTTTCTTTAAATATGTATTTGCAGTCGATGCTATTTTGGTTTTATTATTATACACTCTTACTTGCTATATACATGAGAAACTTTGCATATTTGTGTATAATGGTTTGAATTCACATGGATGCACATGGATATATATGTATTTTTTGAAAATATGAATGTTTTATGTATTTTTGCTCAACCAGTTTTTTGTTCCGGTTTGTTTCCCGGTTTTTGTCTGGTTCCGATCCAGTTCTGGTTCCCGGGGTCAGTCGGTTCGACCACCAGTTCGATTCTGATAACATTGATTCTAAGTCAACCTAATTGTATTTTATGTTTTATTAACACCCTAAAAGCTAGGACCCTAATAGAAGCAAGTTTTATCCTTCATTCTGATTATCCAACAAGACATCTTAGCACTGATTTACCTGGGTTTGGCGTCAAGGACTGTTTTACTGCTGCTAGGGTTTTGTTGTCTTCTTTTGGGTTTCTAAATCTGTGTTAAGGATAGTGT
The DNA here is from genome assembly GCA_001517045.1 of Pseudotsuga menziesii. Lineage (NCBI taxonomy): Eukaryota > Viridiplantae > Streptophyta > Pinopsida > Pinales > Pinaceae > Pseudotsuga > Pseudotsuga menziesii. The sequence continues at coordinate 67,622 of LPNX010718662.1, read as the reverse complement.
TGATTCTTCCTCACTAAACCGTGACCTCTCCTGCTGTTGGTCGTGACTATGTTTCTCTTGCTCAGCGTGACTATGTGTCTCTTATCAGCGTGACTGTGTGTCTCTTGCTCAACGTGACTGTGTGTCTCTTGCCAGTGTGACTGTGTTCCTCTTGCTTAGCGTGACATTGTTCCTCTTACTCAGCATGATTGTGTGTCTCTTGCTCAGCGTGACTGTGTGTTTCTTTCTCAGGGTAACTGTGTGTCTCTACCCAATGTGACTGTGTGTCTCTTGCCAGCATGATTGTGTTCCTCTGCCCAGCGTGACTGTGTGTCTCTTGCCAGCGTGACTGTGTTCCTCTACCCAGCGTGACTGTGTGTCTCTTGCCAGCGTGACTATGTTCCTCTACTCAGCGTGACTATGTGTCTTCTAAGAGTCTCTCCTAGGTATGACTATGTGCTAGCATGACTATATCTTCTCTGCTAATGTGATTGTACTAGGCATGATTATGACTCTCTACTGGTGTGCTGCTAAAGCCCGAGTAAATGATTGAAGTTTCTCTTCTTGTTGACTAAGAATCTGAAGTTTGTATCCTTTACTGCTTTAACCCTCTTAAGCTTTCTCTCAAGGTACATCATTTGTTCATCTAGGTGACTTGTCCCTTCAGTGACAAGATCAAAACCTAAAAGTATCCGAGTATAAGGTTGATCCAAAATAATTCTAGATTAGTATTGTTACTGTTCTATACTGTTGTTATTTCATGTACATTATTTTATCAATTATAATATTGTTACTATACATGGCATTTGGTAAATCATCTCAAGGACCAACTTTAACGAAGAGACCAATGGAGTGTTAAAGTTGAAAGAGATGAGAATTATGTTTGATTTTATTGCAGTTTAAATTTATTAAAGCGGTACTATTCTGAATCGAACCTTGTTTCATAATTCTATTTATGCACTAAAGAATATTTTTTTATAAACCCTAACCTAACCCTAAACTTTAACATGATATCGAAGCTTAGGTTGTAGCTAATTATGTCTTGCAGCTAACAGAATCTACATAGATCCTAAAGTAAGGGTTGTACCTTACTCAACTTGATTACAGAAGCTTATTTGACATACTTTTCAAGTTGACAAGTAAGGTTTGAAGATGACTACTCCTTCAATAAAATCAAAAGATAGGCTTGAGGGAGCCTCAAATTTCAATGCATGGAAGGCTAGGATTCTAAATATCCTAGAAGAAAGCAATCTAGATGACTTGGTCACTAGAGTTGTTGAAGAGCCCACTACAACTCAAGCAAGAGCAACTTTCAAGAAGAAGCAAGCCAAGGCAAAGAGAGTTATATTTGACTCAGTTAAAGACAACTTGATGCCTGTGATAGCTCCCTTAAGGACAACTAAAGCATGATTTGATGCTCTAGCTAATCTCTATGAAAAGAAATCCCCTACTCAAAGAAGGGCTTTGAAGAAGCAACTTCGTTCACTAAAGATGGAGAAGGATGAAACAGTTGCTACCTTCTTCTCCAAGATCTCTCAAATAAGAGATGAACTCGTGGCCATTGGAGATAAAGTAGAATATGATGATCTCGTGCAGACAGCATTCGATGGCCTTCTTGCATCTTGGGAGACATTCCTAGCCTCAGTAAATGGAAGAGAGGTTCAGCCAAACTTCAAAAGGTTGTGGCATGATTGTTTAGAAGAAGAAGGATCCAGAGTAGAGCTAGGCCTCCACCTGAAAAGGATCATGCACTAGCCGCCAAAGCAATGAAAGGAAAGAATATTCCCCAGCACAAGGATAATGGTAAGGAATCTCAAGGTAAGTACTTTCATAAATCTAAGGTTAGGTCTTATAACTGTGGTAAGATTGGTCATTGTGCAAGGGATTGTAAGAAACCACTTAACAAGAATTGGCATAGGAAGAAACATCATGCCTCAGCTGCTACAAAAAAAGAACAGCCTCAGTCAAAGAAATCAAGGGGTGACACTAAGGAACCAGATCAAGAAAAAGAATATTTCTTGGCTTCAACACTCACAAGTACTATCCCCAACCTATCAAATTCCTGGTGGATAGATAGTGGAACCACTAGACATATGACTGGATTCACGAAGGCCCTTGCAGCAAGAAGTTCCATAAGAAAGTGGAACTTGGAAATGAAAGTACCTATGACATTAAAGGAGTTGGTTCAACTGCCTTACAACTTGATTAAGGTACATTGATTAATATTGGGTAAATTTTATATGTTCCTAGTCTAAAGAAGAATGTTATTTTAGTGACAGTTTTAGAAGACAAGGGGTTCTCTAAAACCTTCTCAAAAGGAAAGGCTTTGATATGGCCCAAAGGTGAAAGTATAAGCTCATCCATTGTGATTGGAGTCCATGAAGGTGACCTCTATAAGGTCTCAGGACATGTTGTTAAAGCTCTATACCTCGCTCAAGATTCAGAGATCAAGAGGGAGCCAAGTGTGCTCTTCAGTCCCCAACAAAGTGGGGTTGCAAAAAAGGAAAGTATAGATGTGATCTTCCATCAGTCCTCCAGTGACTCAGAGATGTAAGTCTATAAGACCACTCTTTTAGAGAAGTAGAGGGAGAATGCCAAGCAGCCTTCATTTGATCTCATTGAGAAGCCTATTGAAAAGCTTCAAACTTGCTCCAATCAGAGCCACATCACTGATTCAGTCTACTCTCATTATGGGGAGTCAGCCAAACAACAAGTTTGGAAAGATGATGTGGAAAGTGATTCTCAACTATTAGAGGAAGTCAGTTATAACTTCCAAGTGGATCTTTGAGATCATGCTTCGTGCTGAGATGAAGAGTTGTTTGAAGCTCTCAGAAAATCTTATATTTAATGACAGGTTGGAACACATCGAGATGAGTTATCACCATGTAATGGTGCAGTATGTTATCGATGTGCTGAGAGGTATTAAAGTCAGTGCAGCTGCGAAACCCATTCTCAAGGAGGATGGTACCCTAGTCAGTTAACTAGGGAAGAGTAAGACCCTAAAAGGTACCCTAGGGCCCCCAATAATCTCATGGGGTTCTTGGTTGGGACCAAGCAGGTTGATGCCATGGAAAAGCCCCTAACATATGGTTAGGGTCCCTATATGTCTCTAGGGTATTCTGGTCTGGGACCAGACAGTTTCTTGAACACAATGTCCAAGCAGATTCTGCAGGTTGAGACATAGACTTCCTGGTCTAGGACCAGGCAGATTCTTGGTTTGGGACCAAGCAGTTCCTGCAAGAGCATTCTTGGTTAGTTCACCAGGTGAATCTAGGTCAAGTTGAACAAGATGATGATGTGTGATGTCCTCTCTCCTAATCGATTATTGCTAGGTTGTTTCTCAAGGGACAGGCCACCCTTGATGATGTCACTAGCACCTAACCCTTAGGAACAGTATTAAGGACCAAAGAATCACACCATTTAGTTTGGATCTTCTCCTTATATAATGATGATAAAAATATATGAAACAATGTACCTTGAGAGAGAGAAAAGATTAAAGTCCTTAGTCTTGTTGATCCTATAGGTAAAAGGGGTTGTTTGTCCACCTTTATGGTACACATTGATCTTGTGGGTATGAGGGTTGTCTTACCTTCTTATTGTGACCCCCTTTGGTTGACTTATGGTCATTTATCTTACTTGGTCCTATCACTCTTATTGTGTGTACCTTTGGTATGATGACTTTTACTTTATGGTTTTTATTTTCGGACCATCGATACACTATCCTAAGTCAACTTTTATTTTATGGTTTTATTTTGTAAGACCATTGGACCATTTTATTTTATGGTTTTATTTTGTAAGACCATTGGATTTATTTTATGGTTTTATTTTATAAGACCATTGGACCTTTAGTATCTATTCTAAGTCAACCTAATTGTATTTTATGTTTTATTGTTTAACACCCTAAAAGCTAGGACCCTTATAAAAGCAAAATTTATGCTTCATTGTGATTATCCAACAAGACGTATCTTAGCACTGATTTACCTAGGTTTGGCGTCAATGACTGTTTTTCTGCTGCTAGGGTTTTGTTGTCTTCTTTTGGGTTTCCAGATCTATGTTAAGGATAGTGTTGATTCTTCCTCATTGAACCGTGACCTCTCCTGCTGCTGGTCGTGGCTGTGTTTCTCTTGCCCAAGGTGACTGTGTGTCTCTTGTCAGCGTGACTATGTGTCTCTTGCTCAGCGTGACTATGTGTCTCTTTCCAACGTGACTGTGTCTCTTTCCAACGTGACTGTGTCTCTTGCTCAGGGTAACTATGTGTCTCTTGCTCAACGTGACTGTGTGTCTCTTGCTCAACGTGACTGTGTTCCTCTTTCTCAACGTGACTATGTGTCTCTTGTCAGCATGACTGTGTGTCTCTTGCTCAGCGTGACTGTGTTTCTTGCTCAGAGTGACTGTGTGTCTCTACCCAATGTGACTGTGTGTCTCTTGCCAGCGTGATTGTGTTCCTCTACCCAACGTGACTTTGTGTCTCTTGCCAGCATGACTGTGTTCCTCTACCCAGCGTGATTGTGTGTCTCTAGCCAGCATGACTATGTTCCTTTGCTCAGCGTGATTGTGTTTTTTGAGAGTCTCTGCTGGGTATGACTGTGTGCTAGCATGATTGTATCTCTTCTGCTAGTGTGACTGTATTGGGCATGACTGTGTCTCTCTGCTGGTGTGTTGATAAAGCTTGAGTAAATAATTAAAGTTTCTCTTCCTATTGACTAAGAATATGAGGTCTGTATCCTTACTGCTTTAACCCTCTT
>LPNX010718662.1:3362-62820 GCA_001517045.1 Pseudotsuga menziesii | reverse complement strand
TTGTTCATCTAGGTGACTTGTCCCTTCGGTGACAAGATCAAAACCTAAAAGTATCTGAGTATAAGGTTGATCCAAACTAATTCTAGATTAGTATTGTTACTGTAAGCTATCTCTCAAGGTACGTCATTTGTTCATCTAGGTGACTTGTCCCTTCGGTGACAAGATCAAAACCTAAAAGTATCTGAGTATAAGGTTGATCCAAACTAATTCTAGATTAGTATTGTTACTGTACAGGGCATTTGGTAAATCATCTCAAGGACCAACTTTAACGCAGTGACCAGTGGAGTGTTAAAGTTGAAAGAGATGAAAATTATGTTTAATTTTATTGCAATTTAAATTTATTGAAGCAGTACTATTCTGAATCTAGCTTTGTTTCATAATTCTGTTTATGCACTACAGACAAAAAAATTATAAACCCTAAACTAACCCTAAACTTTAACATTGGCCATATGGAAACATTGGCTTTCTTCCTGTCAATTGTTTTCAGTAAAACAGCATTCAGAAACAACTATTGAGACGATACAGTATGAAATGTCGATAGTGACACCACATATTTTGATGTTAAGATTTCAATATAGTTACTACCTCAATAGTGACACCACAAATTTTGCAGTTTGCTTTGCATCTGTCTATAGTTACTACCTCGAAGATAGAATCCACCTTTCCTTTAATTTCTTGAACCAGTGTTTCACAAGGGATGCATCCACTGCATTTCCTATATTTCAGAGACATGGTGGGACATCCACAATCCTATTAAGGACGCCCAAGCACCCCTTTTGGGGCCTACAAAAAAAAAAATTGTTGATTTTTTTAAAGCTGGGATCCACAAGAAATTCAAATTATGCAGCTCATTACCGACATTGTTAAACCAAATCACAAAAATATTGCATCAGAAATATGCAAAACAAAATTCTCACACATCCTAATTGCAAAGAACTTTTTGAAGTACATGCTATAAACATTTGAGAGGAAGAAAATCTATAAATACTGAACTGTATCGGCAAACCTCGCACTGAACCCTTTTTGGTGCCCATAAATCTTTTGAATACTAAAAGGGTGCTGAAACTCCCAGGAAACAGGGGAAACGTTTTCAGGTTGTGCATTTTGGGTCATTTCTGCATTTCCAGATTGTTTCTGGCAAGAAAATGCAGGATTGGGGCCATGTCAGACCTACCTGACCCCAACAAGTTGGAAGCAAAAACAAACATTGACAATAAAAAAGGATTAATACCAAGAAAGAAGAGAAATTTGAATTTTTCAATGGAAGGGAAAAAATTAAAGAAATTCCTAGATGGGGTCATTTTCTTATAAAAGAAGCACATACTTCCTTCTCTCCTCACTTTGCATTGCAGGTTTCAGCCTGAAAAGGCCAGCAAGCACTTTCTAGTTTCTACACAAGTAACAGAAGTGAAGAAGGGTAGCAAGCAATTTCTACAGCCTTGGGAGCCATTTCTATGGAAGTAACAGATTGGGCCACAAGAAAATAGTGTTGTGGATCGTGGTTAGTTTTGGGGCATTCTTTCTCTTGTATTTCATCATTGATGACCTCAAAAAGTGCTGCCAGTTCTGCTCTTCAAGCAAAATAAACCAGGCAGAGTGAATAAATATTATCGCCTTTGGAAATGGGTGAAGAGGATAAGAAATTTTCCAGGGGATCACTCTTGGGAAGGGTAGTGCATGTTTTATGGAAAACACTTCCAGGGTTCTTACACAAGAGTGAAGGAGCATTTCTTGCATAAGGTGAGCATGGGGTTGAAGGTTGTGAGCAAAGTTGCAAACCAAATAACCACACCAAAGGAATCTAAATGGAAATAAGTGACTGACTGCCGACAAGCTCCATATGAAAAGGATTGGATGCTGACTCAATCAGATTTTATAGATTTTTAGAGCTAGGACAAATCATTTTTTATTTTGGCATATATATAGTGTGATCAATAAGGCTAATTTTGGGAATTGCGTAACACAATTCTATAAGGGATTTAATATATAAATTATTTTTATTGATTTGTTTCCTATGTGTTACCAACTTTTTTGTACCATAGTTGGGTTAGCTGAGGAGCCGCCGGTTGACAAACATGTCCAATGTTTGATTCCAGTGTATCAGTTGATCCGTCTTTGTGTCTAGCCAGTTTTTCATTTGAATAATTTTGACCATGGCCCCGCAAGGTTTGTAATAAAATGTGCTAGTAGGGTGTTTTGAGTGGTTCGGTCTCCTAAGACGTAGAATTTCAACTAAGGTATTCCAGGGAGTTTTTTGCCCTTGACAATTATGCTTTGCCTATAGCCGAGTATAATTGACGAGGTTTTATCCCGCTTCCTCCAAAGCTGGAATGCCCGATTTTGAATTCTAGGCCTTGGGGGGTTATTAGAGCTCAACTAAGTGTATATAAACCTACTAGGCATTATTAGAATAGAGCATGGTCATGTCCTAAGTCAATAGGACCATCAAAAAAAATTCGAAAAAAATTTACTGGACACGTTAAAAAATTATTTTTTAATTTTTTAATTTTTTAATTACTTCCCTAAGTTTTTTAATTAATTTTTCCATAAATTAAATGGAAAAATCTCATTTGTAATAAGTTAGTCATCCGGACCCCGAATTCAGTGATTGAAGGCTCTAACCTTAAGCCAAAAATCATTCTTGATCGACCAGCCAGTCAGATCCAACTTTCAGATCATCAATCAGACACATAATGCACATTTTCTCAAAAAAGTCATTTTTGGGGAAAATTTTGATTTTTTATTAAAAAATGATTATTTTGGAGAAAATCCAAAACTCTCCAAATTAATTCAAATTCAGTGAAATGAAATGCAGAGTGACATGTCAATAGGCATTTATGATGATTGGAGTTATCATTACTCAGCTTCAGTCAGCATTCAGTGAGCAATAAAGATATATTCAGTTAACAGCAGTGTTCCACGGGGACGCGTCTCCCAGGGTCGGGGGTGCGCTTCCCACGCCCCGGGGGCTGGGAGGCTCCATGGGAAACGTTTCTCAGCGCCCCCTTTTCTCAGAAACGTGGGGAAACGCACTTTTTTGAAGTTCCTTGATGGGGGGCTTCTACACGCCCCCACCCCCCGAAAATGGGGGGGCTCCCACACGCCCCCCCCCCCAACTTTTAAATTTTTTTAATTAAAAAACACAAAAAACGAAATTTAGTTAAAAAAAAAAGAATATACTAACCTAAAGTCTTTTTTTCTAACCTATTCTCACTTTCAAGGTGACCATAATTTTTTACTTATCCCGCGCGGCCTCCATTTTTCCATGTTCTGAACTTCTACTGCCGTGAGAGTTGAGCTGAGCTAAGCACCGTGAGAGCCGAGCTGAGCACCGTGATGAATGAGAGCCTGTCAGCACCGTGAGCATGTCAACACCGTTGGCGTTTATCAGTATCACCCGTGAAGGGCACGTGAGGAGCACCATTTATCATCCGCCTGTGAGTGAGCACAGTCCGACCTTTCACCCGTGAAGGGCCCATGAGCACAGTCTAATGCTTGCAAGCTGAGCTGAGCAGTCGGTGGAGTCTCAGCCCATGAGTCTCATTCCATGAGCATTCGATGGAGTTTCAGCAGTGGCCCGTGGACTGTGGTAGTTGTGGCCGGTGGAGTTTCACTTTCATCCATGGAGTGGACGCTGGTGGCCGTGGAGTGGACGCTGCTAGTGGGTAACAATTTACAAATTTTTGTGGGCCGTGGACTGCTCTTCCTCTCTACTGTGCAGTGTGGAGGTATTTTAAATTTTAAATTTTAAAATTTTCAAGTTTTTCTTTGAAATTTTAGCTCTGTTTTTTAATTTTTTAACTCTGTTTTTCTAAAATTTTAGCTCTGTTTAGCAATTAAATTGCTTGGCTCTGGTTTTTTTTTTTTAATGTTTCAGTTTATTGAATATTCAATGTTCATTAAATAATAAAAGTTTGTAAATGGTCTGAATTCAGAATTTTCAATTTTGAAGATTGAAGCCTGTGAGTGTGACAGTGTGTAGCTCTGTTTTTTAAAAATTTAGCTCTGAACTTTGAAGATTGAAGCCTGTGTAGCTATGTTTTTAAAAAATTTTGCTATGTTTCAGTGTTCACTGTTTAGCCTCTTAAATTAATAAATTGTTTAGCTCTGTTTTACTTTTTTTAAATTTTTTTAATGTTTAAGTTTATTCATAAAAATAAAACTTCTAGTTTTTATTTTTTATATTTTAAGTTTCTGTTGAGATTTCAGTTTGCCAAAATTTGGTGATGATAAACCATAAAAAATGAGTCATTTCGAAAATATTAGTGGTAGTGGCAGTGACACTAACAGCGGCAATGATTTAGATTCTGAAACTCATGTTGAGGGTCAAGTTGGTAGTGGGGAAGAGGTTGGAACTGGAGATGCAGATACTTCATCCAGGTCTGTTGATGTGGGCAGTCAAAGTGCCAATCCACCAAGGATAATGGCTGAATATGCCAAGGGAACATATGATCCCAAAAAACCACTTTTGGTATATGTAACAAAAGTAGGTGCATCTGTGCCCCAATCTACGGCAAAGCGAGGTGGTGGTTCACATCATTGGACATGCAATGTCTGTGGCTATCGTTGGGTTGGCAGTTACAGTCGGATTAAGCAACACATTTTGGGCATAGGTGGAAAAGGAGTTAATGTATGCACAAAATTAAGCATGCAACAAAGATCTGACCTTTTGAGGTTGCAAATGGTTGCGGATACAAAGGGCACCTTCTATAGCCACAATGTGGAGGCCCTAGAGGGAGGTTCTAATTCCAAAAGGAAATCTTGAATTTCAATTAAAGCATCCAACCTTATGCCTCCACCATCTCCTGCTACAACATCATCCTCAAAGAAGGGCTCTTCTCGTTCATGTGCAATAGGACCAACTATTTCAGGGATGTATGGCAGGCTGAATCGTAATGATACAGATGATGCCATTGGCAAATTCCTTTTTGCCAATGGAATTCCATTTCATGTTAGTCACTCTCCTTATTATAAGGAGATGGTCCAAACAATTGCAACATCAGGACCTTCATATGTGCCACCAGGTGAACATAAGTTGAGGATAGTTGTTTTAGACAGGCAAGTGTCCAATATCACTATGTAGAAAGAAAATATGAGACTAATATGGGTGAAGAAAGGTTGCTCCATTGTTATGGATGGGTGGACAGACATTTCCAAACGTCCACTTATCAACATCATAGTTACATGCCAAGAGGGGCCTTTCTTTCTTAGAGCTATTGATTGTTCAGGAAAGCGCAAAGATGCAGCTTTCCAATTTGAGCTTCTTCGAGAAGCTATAGAGGAGGTTGGACCTACAAATGTCGTGCAGGTTGTGACAGATGCGGCTGCAGTGTGTAGATCCGCTGGGTCACTAGTTCAAAACACATATAGGTATATTTTTTGGACACCTTGTTGTGTGCATGCACTCAATAATGCACTGAAAGACATTGGGAAGATTGAGTGGGTATCATCATTGGTGTTAGCTGGGAGAGATGTGCAGATGTTTATCTGCAACCACCACACCTCCTTAGCCATGTACAAGACTCACTCAAGGAAGGAATTCCTGAAGCCCACAGACACTAGATATGCTAGCTATTATCTCTTGTTGGATAGGATGTTGGAGGTGCAGCCAACATTGCAGGCCATGGTTGTGACTCTGGATTGGAACAGGTGGACTGGATCCAAGACAAATGAAGGGAAGAAGGTCAGGCTTCAGGTTTTGGATGATGATTGGTGGGCAGATTGCAGCTATTTGGTGTCTTTCTTGCGCCCTATAGTTAAGGTTATTCGCTATGGGGACTCAGATTCTCCTAGCCCTGGAGAAATCTATGAGCCATTTGATAGCATGTTGGGTCGAGTAAGGGCGGCCATTCGTGAGAAAGAGCCATCCTTAGAGTTCTATACGACCCAAATTCGACCCATTATTCAGCGTAGATGGGATCGAATGAACACACCTTTGCACATGGCAGCATACGCACTTAACCCAAAATGGTATGTTGAGAGGCCTAGTAGAATTTCCCCCATTGAAGATCCAGAGATCAAGAGGGGATTTCGAGCTGCCATAACAAAGTTGTATGATGAAGATGATGCAAAGAAAATTCGAAGACAATGGGTTCATTTTGCAAATCTCAATGGTCCTTTCAACAACCATGATGCAAAAGAAGATCTTAAGGACTTAGGCCAAGAAGACCCCATTGGTTGGTGGTGGATGCATGGGGATGATGCTCCAGAGATTCAATATCTTGCTATTCGCTTATTGTCACAGATTGCTAGTTCCTCTGCAACAAAGAGGAATTGGTCTACATATAGCTTCATCCACTCTATCAAGAGGAATAGACTTACCTCTAAGAGAGCAGAGAAACTAGTTGCAGTTCATAGTGCCCTACGTCTTTCACATAGGAAGACACCAGAGTATCAGATGGGACCGGCTACACGATGGGATGTGGATCCAGAGGATGATGCACAGATAGATGAGGAGGAGAGACTAGATGAGGTGCAACACGGTTTGGTTGGTGTGCCATTGGTCACTCCTGAGGTTGAGACTGAGGGTGACTCTGACTTAGATGGTGACTTCATGCAGCAGATGCATCAAGAGGACCAGTCCATGGCTCTATCTCCTTGATGCACTTTGAGTCTTGACTCTTTTCATGATTTATTTTCGATACTTTTAGTTTTAACTTTTAAACTTTTATTTACTGTCATTCATGAACTCAGGCTGAGTATTTAGACTTTGACTCATCACTCATTGACTATTTAGTACTTTACTCTTTAGTACTATTTATTTTGAGTAAATTTTGCCAAATATATTATACTGCAGTGTTTACTAGTCTATTGTTCAGTGTTTAGTGTTTAAGGCTTAAGCGTTAAAGTTTACAGTTTATCATTTATGTCAAATGTCTATGATTTACTAATTTAGATTTATGATTATTGATTTGTCATTTAATAATTTAATAATTTATCTGTTGTTAACTTGTTACTTGTTTATGTTTATGATTTGAAATTGTTATGGAAGATGTGCATGTATTTAAAATTTAAAATAGTCATTATGAACTGAATATCTTGTTTACATTGCACAATGATGAATTTCAATTTAACATGTATTTTTTTTAATAATTTTAGAGATGCCCCCCTATGTTAAAATTTGAAGACCCCGACGCCCCCCTGCCCCCCTCGCTCCCCAAAATTCCCCAAAATTTGGGGTTGCCTGTGCACGTCCCCAATGTGCGTTTCCCCACTCCCGCGCCCCCCCGTCCCAGAAACTTGGTGGAACACTGGTTAACGGCATTGTCATCTCCAGCTAAACTCCCGAATTGAATGAGATGGAGAGCACTCATTGGTTTGATGATTTGATCGAGGCAGGGACTGATGATTACATGATGATCTAACGGCAGTGGCTCCTCCAGACCTAGCAGCAGCTCTTCCTTACCTAGCCCATGCCCCTCTCTCATGTTCACGCCCTCTCTCTCCAACAGGGGCGTCATCACACGTGTGGGCTCTTTCTGGGCTTGGTTTTCACTGTTTAGGGTTGGAGTGGGGGCGCCTTGCCTAGGTGGAGGCCTCCCCTCACTCTTAGCTCATCTTCTTCAGGTCTGGTCTTTCATTGGTGTGCCAGGCCGGTTAGGTCTGGTTTTTTGGTTTTAGGGTTTTGGGTTCTTCTTTCATTGTATAAATAGAGGCTTCTTTAGCTCTATTGAGATAGAACTTTTGGGTTAAAGTTACTCTGAGAAAATTGTATCAAGCATTTTCTTTGGAATTGTTAATAAAGATATTCGACTTTGGAGGTCCATGGGCTTTTGATTGTGGTGATTTCCTCATGGTTGAGGTGATATTGTCTCTAACTCCTCTCTTTTAATACTTGTATGTGATTAAATATTTTGCTAGCTCAAGAAGGCCATTGTTGGCACAGTAGAATAGCCATTTGTTCTCTCAATTTGGTTATTTATGCAAAGTAGATTGATATCTAGATGGACATGAGTAGTCAGTAATACAAAATGTTGATCTTGATTTGATTTTCCTAGCATACTAGCATATAATTTTATCTCACTTCTTGTATTGAGTTTTGGTGTCATTCAGGCTTCACAGATTGTAGAAGGGTGTGAGCTCAGTTGCTTCTATCCCATGCTTCAAAACAACCATTTTGAGTTTAACACTTTGTAATTGCAGGACATACAGGGTTCGTCATCTTTTGCTACAAAAAGAAAGCTGGGAGTAACTCTCTCTCTTTTGTGTTCCATCCACAAGATAAAGTTATTTTGGTTATCGGTTACTTAGGAAGCCCTAGTTTACTTCTTTCCATCATTTGGCTTCCCTTCCATTGCCTTGTTTGGCTTGTCTTTCCTCCTTCCTCTTCGCTGCCCTCTTTTCACTTAGTTTTGCAGTCCTCTTTCTTCCCTTTGGACAGCCCTCTTTTTAGTTAGTTTTCACCCCTTTTTCTTGCTTTGGACAGCCCTCTCTTTCTTCCTTTTGGACAGCCCTCTTTCACTTAGTTCGCTGCTCTCTTTTTTCCTGTTTTACAGCCCTCTTTTTGCCTTTGGACAGCCCTCTTTTTCACCTTTAGGACAGCCCTCTTTTTTACCTTTTATCTCTCCCTTTTCTTGGTTTTTCTCCTCTCTCTTGCCTCCTCTTTCACCGATGGTTTTTACCCCTTTTTTGAGAGTTTAGTTTGTAGTTTTGTCTTTAAATTTTTGAGTAACACATAACGTTTGAATTGTTTAAAGCTCTTATTTGCAGGAAGAATCGAGAAAAGCCCAAAGGGCCTTAAGCAAGCAAGAACAAAAAAGACAAATCTTCCCTCTTCTCTCCATCCCTTTCTCTCCCTGTTCTTTCAAGGCAAAGGCAAAAAGCAAAGCCATCAAAATTGTAAAAATTTAATAAAAAGCGAGTGGGATTACGGCTCCCACACCCTTCTTCCCCCATTTGGGGGAAGCCTATATCGTCCCATTGTCATGCTTTCTTTCATTTTTGTTTAATAAATTGCTAATGGTAGAGTAGGATAGGATAATTGCAATTAAGTTGGTTTATGTTTAAAAATGAAGTAAAAATGATGATTTGATTGTTTACTTAGATATTTCATTAATTTCTTACTGTATACTTACCCCCTTGCTTTCTCGATTAAGGCCCTAAAAAGCCTGAAAGAGACTCTTGGGTAGCTAGATTTTTTATGCTTTATTTCTCTTTCAAGTTTAACGAATTAAGTAAGACTCTTGAACTTGCAGTAACACAAGTCAAGAGCACTCTCTATCGAAGAGCATTCATAGAACTGCATACCCCTGCATTAGGCATCTTAGATTAGCTAAGTCTCTTGAACCACTGTCATAAGACGGGGTCAAGAGCGCTCTCTGTCGAAGAGTCCTAATTAATTGATTTAATAAAAACTTGCAACACACACCCCTTAATTAATTAACTTTGTTCTCTCCTTGCCAAAGTATGCTCTAACCAATCTCAAATCGGAGTACCCAGAAACGGCACTGGATCTTTAATCTTGCAAGAATAACTTAATAAAATTTAAACCCCGCAACCAACGCACCGGCATTGTAGGGAATTTTCTAAAATACTTCCTAGTAGAGGCGCCGAAACCCCGCTGTCTCAGCTTCTCAGCTAGTTGGTCAATCTTTGCGATACCAGCCTAGGATACTGGGCGGACCCGACATGTCTTCAACGGAGTGAACTTGGAATATTCTCTCGGCTTTTGACAAACCTTCGTTGACACCCTAATCAAGAGCACATAAAATTCTTAAAACCTACCAAGAGCACTCGCACAACCTAAGATTCACTAGTTTGATTTCTAGACTTATTATTTTCTTTGCGCATTTCAGTATTATTGACTCCATAAGGCACTGGTCCTTTTTAATCTGCATAATTATCTTATTTTGATCAATTGTTTGTGGTTTATTATAATTTCTATCTCTGAATGCATAATTAAAGTCTGGAATCATTACTTATCTTTTAATCTCTTGTTAGCAACGTGGATTGCTTTGGATTATGTGTCATACTCATAATAAATAAACACTTATTATCATAATAACTCCTAAATAACACCCATCTGCATCCGTAACAAACTATAATACTTTAACCAAATTGAGCCTTAGAAAAATTCTTTGTTAGGGACTACCCCCCTTGGCTTTGTTAGGAGTTAGCCTAAACGGAGGAGCTAGGAGTAGGTGACAGTACCTGGCTCTGTGCTTGCCCCCAAGGTCACACCTCTCCCACTTTCCTAAGTGAGGAGACGGCTTTCGGAAAGTTTCTGCTACTGGTGTGCAATCGACGGACAACATCTTTTGGCGTCGTTGCCGGGAACAAAATTTTTGTTCCTAGACGACCTTAGTTTTTTCTAGTTTTTACCTTTTTTGATAGATTTTTAGTTTTATCACCTCGCTGATCTTAGACTTGAAATCCATCTAGCAACTCCACTGTCATTAATTTTACCAAGGTATTCAACCAGAAGAAACTCTGAAGGTTTACTTAGGTTTATCCCTGAGCCTGAAAAGGTTTATAGGAGAAGGCTAAATAAACTTACTTCTCGTAGGATCCTTGAAGATCTCGGATCTCAATCTTTATCAGATATCCATAGTTTATTTTTAGAAACTAATACCTCTGTTTCCGACATAATGGGTGAGTATTTTACTCAACTCGACTTTTCTCAGATAGCAGGTCAACCCCATCGTCTTCCAGACAAAGCTGTCGAGAAGCTCCGATGTATACCGACACTGATGCCACTATCTCCGCCATACACCTCAGGAACTTTTCTAGGTGCATCAATGCTTATGTCAGTGATCCTGTTAGCCAACATGATGACATATACATTAAGTTATTTGCTCTATCTTTGGATGGAAAGGCCGGCGACTGGTATAACAATTTACCAGATAATGCTTTTGATACTCTAGTTGCCTTCAAAACCGCTTTCACCAACAAGTTCGGTGAGAAGAAAGAACCTCGGCATCAACTTGCATCCTTGACCAACATAAAAAAGAAAGACACAGAAACAATGGACGAGTTCAATACTAGGTTCATTGAATTGTCAAAAGCCATCCCTACTGATTATGCCCCAACTGCACCCACCATTCTGGTCTATTACATAGAGGCACTTCGTGGCAAAATGCAATACCAGATAAGAGACAAGGAGCCTGCTAACTTGCTCCAAGCTCAGGAAATGGCAATTAAAATTGATTTGAACATGCAGTCATCTGGTGAATCTAACCTCCAGGGTTATCCAAGGTTTTCAACTCCTTTGAAAATTAGTGAACCTAAAAACAAGGATCCTTTATCAGCTATGAAGGATGCCTATGAAAAGCAGATGATTGAAATGAAAAAGGAGATGAAGAAAAATATGGAGAAAGCAGAACAAAAACACTTAGCGCGGTTGAAAGAGATTCAAAATAGGGTGATAACGATTGAAAGAATTCAAACTCAGCCTGCTCCTAGAACATTTCTTGCCAAGCCAACTTGGCAAAGAAAGCCTCCCAACCATGAGCAGAGGCCCCCTCATCAGCTAGAAGCCACTAACATGGTTGAGCAATATAGACCATTTTGCAGAGCATGTAGAGATTTCCATGAGGAATTTGGCTGCCACTATGCATGCTATGTTCAGGAGCATGGTCACCCTGAAGGTTGTGGTCCGAACACGTCGACAAGCGAGCCTGATTTTATCAACAACATAGATGACATCCCTAGCATCCCCATAGGAAATTGGCCACAGGCCAATCATTATGAAAAGAAAGTTGAGAACTTAACTCAGTACTATGGTGAGATGCCTTCAGCCGAGTAGATCAACAACACTCAAAACTTCAAGGGAATAACTTATCAAAGAAAGGGGTCTTCTGTACAGAATATTCCTAAGGTAACAGCTCCCAATCCCCCCAAAGAAGTAGAAACTAAAGAAATTGTTGATTTTAGTTTTGACTTAGGTAATTGGCTAGCTAATACAAAAGTTCTTGTTCCGGTCCTTGAATTATGTAAAATCCCTGGCCAAAGAGAGAGACTTTTGAAAATCCTAGACCCTCCAAGTAATGTTGATCCTCAAACAGAAGAAAGTCCTTCAAATCCTGTAAAGCCCCTTACCCCTAAGAAGGTCACTTTTTCCGATACCGTGGAGCGAACTTCAAATAATGTTTTTGCCGATCTGCCTATAGTTCTACATACTAGGGACCCAAGAAAAGAAGATCATCCCCCTTTTTACGTATCATTGATGATGGGTGATCTTCTTCTACACAATTGTATGTTAGACTCGGGATCTAGTTCCAGCATCATGACCAAAAAAGTCATGCAACAGCTTGACTTAAGAACTACTAGGCCATACCAAAATGTATGTGCCATGGACTCTAGACCGGTTAAAGTTGAAGGAATGATTGAGAACCAGTTAGTTAGATTGGCTAAGTATCCAGATATCCAAATCACCATGGACATCCTTGTTATTGATGTTTCGGACAAATGGCGGATGTTGCTTTCTAGGAAATGGGGTGCCACTTTGGGAGGATCAATCCAGATGGACTGGACCTATGCCATCGTACCAGCATCGGAGTTTTCACTTGTTAAGTTGTATTCTGAAAAGGAAAAAAGACACCATTTTGAAAACCCTCAAAGACCATTGAATGAGTATGCTTACCACACTGATGAAAATGGTACCTATCAAATCAACTCCACCTTCTTGGAACCCATCCAAGAAGAGATAAAGACTGAAAAACTTAGTAAATTGTGGAGAATGAATTTTGACGGTGCTTACTCTAGAACGGGCAAGGGGGCTGGTGTTGTCATTATTTCACCAGAGAGTAAGGTTTTCAACTTTGCTTTCACATTGGAATTTGAAGCAACTAACAATGTGGCGGAGTATGAGGCAATTCTACTAGGCATTGAGATTGCCAAGGACATGGGGATAAAGCTGCTTAGTATTAAAGGGGATTCTGACTTAGTTGTCCAACAAGTTAAGGGTCAGTTTGCATGTAAGTGTCAAAGATTTAAAAAATATAGAAATGCAATCTGAAATACAATGGAATTCTTTGATGCCCTTAACATAGAAGCAGTCCCTAGAGATCAGAATAGTGCCTCCGACAAGCTTGCAGTTTCAGCGTCAACTCTTCAGTCATCGGATGAGATGTTAGAGGGGGATTGTCCTTTAGAGATTAACTCCAGACCTTCTGTTCCTGATAATGTTGAACATTGGCAGGTCTTCAAAGATGATGAGCAAATTTTGAGATTTATTCATAATGTCGATGAATTCCTAAACTTTAAAGTAAATGATCAAGAAGAAAACAAAGAATATTATGGAGAAGGTGACTAGTTTAACAATCCTATCCCACGTGGTTTAGTTGCCTTAGAAAACATCTTTGACAAACAGGACAGAAGAAAAAGCAATGTTGAGCACATGAAACCGGGGGATTACATTGAAATCAACATTGGGACGGAAACAGAACCTAAAATTATAAAAATTGGAAAAGGTACTTCCAAAAAAGAAAGGAACAGCTTCATAACCTTGGTCAAAGAGTATAGAGATGTATTTGCCTTTACTTATGACGAGCTCAAAGCCTATAGGGAAGATGTATTTCAACATACTATTCCCTTGAAACCAGAATGTCAAAAAGGCAAGCCTTTCAGACAAAAACTTAGGCAAATAAATCCTAAGTTAGCACCGATCATTAAAAAGGAGTTAGAAAAAATGTTAGCAGCAGGAATAATAGCTCCTACAAGACATTCAATGTGGTGTTCTAACTTGGTCGTAGTTAGAAAGAAGAACGAGAGTTTAAGGATATGTATAGATTTCAAAAATCTAAACATAGCATGTCAGAAGAACAATTACCCCCTCCCCAACATGGAGACCATCCTCCAACGGGTCACTAGATCAAGCATGATGTCGATGCTGGATGGTTTTTTTTTGCTACAATCAAGTAGTCATTCAAGAAGAAGATAGGCATAAAACCACTTTCACAACTCCTTGGGGCACTTTTGAATATCTGAGAATGCCCTTTGGCCTTTTAAACGCAGGAGCTACTTTCCAAAAGGCCATGGATTATGCTTTCAAGGAGTTGATTGGCAAAATCATTGAGATCTATCAAGATGATCTCATTGTTTTCTCAAAAGAAAGATCCTGCCATGTTGGTCATCTCAGGCAGATTTTCGAGCGATGTAGTAAGTATGGCATTTCTTTGAATCCGACAAAGTCGGTGTTGGGCATAGAAGAGGGAAAACTCTTAGGACACATCATCAATAAGGACGGTGTCAAAATTGATCCTGAAAGAGTAGAGGCCATAAGAAAGATTCCCCTTCCTAAAAATGTTAAAGCCCTCCAATCCTTCAATGGTCATATAAATTTTATCAGAAGATTCATTCCAAACTTGGCTGAATTAATGAAACCTATGCAGGCCCTACTTAAGAAAAATGCCAAGTTTGTGTGGACCACTAAAGGAAGAAAAGCCTTTGATTCTATAAAGAATGCCATTACCAGGTCTCCAGTCTTAGTCAGCCCAAATTACGCAAAAGATTTCATGATCTTTTCCTTTGCTTCAGAAGACACTATTGCCGGTGTGTTGCTCCAAAAGAACTTCGAAAGGGTCGAGCAACCTATAGCATTTATGAGTAGAGCCTTGCAGAACTCTGAACTAAAGTATACCATCATGGAGAAGCAGGCTTATGCCTTGGTTAAATCATTAAAACATTTCAGGACCTATATTGGGTATTCTAAGGTTATCGGATATGTTCCCCATACTGCTGTAAAAGATATCCTTTCTCAAAAAGATTGTTTAGGAATAAGGGGTATATGGGTGTCCAAGATCCAGGAATATGACCTTGAGATAAAGCCCACTAAATTAATCAAGGGACAAGGCCTTGCTAGAATGCTTACTCAGAAGAATGAAGAAGCCATTGAGATGATTGCAGAAAATGACATCCTTCAGCCTGCCATGACTCCTACCCTTCAGAACCTTGACAATCATCGGTATTCCAATATCATTTTCTTCCTTCTCCATCTCACTTGCCCTGATCACCTCAAGGGCCACAAGCGTAGAGCTTTGAGACTTAACACTGCCAGGTATTGCCTTACCCAGGAGGGTCTAGGTTGGAGGAACCCAGATGGTATCATACTTAGGTGCATCAACGAATAGGATTCCAAGAAGATCTTAGCAGAGTTTCACTTAGGATTTTGTGGAGGCCATTATGCAGCAAATACAACTGCCCACAAAATCTTGAGAGCTGGTTACTATTGGCCCACCATTTTTTCTAATGCTCACAAGCATGTCAAGTGTTGCAAAGAGTGCCAGCTTTTCACTAGGAAGCAGAAGTTGGTTGCTCTTCCCCTTACTTCGGTTGTGGTCCTTGCCCCTTTTCAACAATGGGGGCTTGATTTTATTGGAAAATTCAAGGACAACTCTAGTAATGGATTTTGCTGGATTCTCACAGCAACCGATTATTTCACCAAGTGGGTAGAGGTTATACCCACTAAGGCTGCCACTGAAAAGGTTGTTATAGATTTTATCGAGGAAAGAATCATCACCAGATTCGAAACTCCCCTAAAAATAACAATCGATAATGCCAAGGCTTTTTGTTCTGAAAAAGTGAATGACTTATGTTTCAAATATGGCATCATCTTATCCCACTCATCTGATTATTATCCACAGGGCAATGGACTTGCTGAGTCCACTAACAAAAATTTGATGTCTATCCTTAAGAAGACTGTGGGGGATAATAAGAGATCGTGGGATAACAAGATTAAGTATGTTGTGTGGGCAGATAGAATCACTAAGAAGAACTCAACGGGAAAGTCACCTTTTGAGCTTGTTTATGGACTCACAGCCACCCTTTCGGTCAGCATGCAGATTCCGATCTTCAGGATGTTAAGTGAATATGGCACGGAACAAGCAGAAATGGAGCAGAGGATCAATCAGATCATAGAGTTGGATGAATCTCGAAGAGCTGCCCTTGTTCAGTCACTTAGACATCAGGAAAGCATGAAGGGCACTTTTGAAAAGTCAGCCAGGCCAAGAGATTTCCAAATAGGAGATACTGTTCTCTTATGGGATAAGAGAAGGGAGAAGCCTAGGAAGCATGGAAATTTTGACAGCCTTTGGAAAGGCTCGTTTATCATCCGCGACACAGCTAGCACCAATTCTTTTCTCCTTAACACCATGGATGGAGAAATATTAAACTTGCCCATGAATGGCCAACACTTGAAGCCCTTTTATTGAAACAACCTCCAAGACGACCAAGGGGTCATCCCAGGGCTTTTCTAAACCCATCCTTGTTGTATTTTTATGTACTTTATTTTTGTATCATATGTTATGTATCATATCCATGTAGAATATTGTATCAAAGTTCCTTATTTTTGTAAATTAACATTTTGTATTATGTCTCACTTATATATGCTGAAAAAGAAAAGGTTTATTTCATGTACTTTAATTTGAAAAAGCAAAAATATCTTTTCTGGTATTTCATCATGGCATATTTTTATCATATACATGGGCTTGAGACACTTCTGTTTACATGCAGGTACCAGAGATTCCTGGATTCTCAGGCACTCTTTTTTATCAATAGATCAAGCAAGTACCTGTCCCACAGTTGGAGCCAGATGTTACCAACTTTTTTGTACCATAGTTGGGTTACCTGAGGAGCCGTCGGTTGACAAACATGTCCAATGTTTGATTCCGGTGTATCAGTTGATCCGTCTTTGTGTCTAGCCAGTTTTTCATTTGAATAATTTTGACCATGGCCCCGCGGGGTTTGTAATAAAATGTGCTAGTAGGGTGTTTTGAGTGGTTCGGTCTCCTAAGACGTAGAATTTCAACTAAGGTATTCCAGGGAGTTTTTTGCCCTTGACAATTATGCTTTGCCTATAGCCGAGTATAATTGACGAGGTTTTATCCCGCTTCCTCCAAAGCTGGAATGCCCGATTTTGAATTCTGGGCCTGAGGG
Organism: Pseudotsuga menziesii; assembly: GCA_001517045.1. Classification (NCBI taxonomy): domain Eukaryota; kingdom Viridiplantae; phylum Streptophyta; class Pinopsida; order Pinales; family Pinaceae; genus Pseudotsuga; species Pseudotsuga menziesii. The sequence continues at coordinate 45,948 of LPNX010718662.1, read as the reverse complement.
AGTTATTAGAGCCCAACTAAGTGTATATAAACCTACTAGGCATTATTAGAATAGAGCATGGCCATGTCCTAAGTCAATAGGACCATAAAAAAAAAAATCGAAAAAATTTTACCGGACGCAATAAAAAATTATTTTTTTATTTTTTAATTATTTCCCTAAGTTTTTTAATTAATTTTTCCATAAATTAAATGGAAAAATCTCGTTTGTGATAAGTTAGTCATCCGGACCCCGAATTCAGTGATTGAAGGCTCTAACCTTAAGCCAAAAATCATTCTTGATCGGTCAGCGAGTCAGATCCAACTTTCAGATCATCAATCGGACACATAATGCACATTTTCTCAAAAAAGTCATTTTTGGGGAAAAATTTGATTTTTTATTAAAAAATGATTATTTTGAAGAAAATCCAAAACTCTCCAAATTAATCCAAATTCAGTGAAATGAAATGCAGAGTGACATGTCAATAGGCATTTATGATGATTGGAGTTATCATTACTCAGCTTTAGTCAGCATTCAGTGTGCAATAAAGATATATTCAGTTAACGGCATTGTCATCTCCAGCTAAACTCCCGAATTGAATGAGATGGAGAGCACTCATTGGTTTGATGATTTGATCGAGGCAGGGACTGATGATTACATTATGATCTACCGACAGTGGCTCCTCTAGACCTAGCAGCAGCTCTTCCTTACCTAGCTCACGCCCCTCTCTCATGCTCATGCCCTCTCTCTCCAACAGGGGCGTCATCACACGTGTGGGCTCTTTCTGGGCTTGGTTTTCACTGTTTAGGGTTGGTGTGGGGGCGCCTTGCCTAGGTGGAGGCCTCCCCTCACTCTTAGCTCATCTTCTTCAGGTCTGGTCTTTCAGTGGTGTGCCGGGCCGGTTAGGTCTGGTTTTCTGGTTTTAGGGTTTTGGGCTCTTCTTTCATTGTATAAATAGAGGCTTCTTTAGCTCTATTGAGATGGAACTTTTGGGTTAAAGTTACTCTGAGAAAATTGTATCAAGCATTTGCTTTGGAATTGTTAATAAAGATATTCGACTTTGGAGGTCCATGGGCTTTTGATTGTGGTGATTTCCTCACGGTTGAGGTGATATTGTCTCTAACTCCTTTCTTTTAATACTTGTATGTGATTAAATATTTTGCTAGCTCAAGAAGGCCATTGTTGGCATAGTAGAATAGCCATTTGTTCTCTCAATTTGGTTATTTATGCAAAGTAGATTGATATCTAGATGGACATGAGTAGTCAGTAATACAAAATGTTGATCTTGATTTGATTTTCCTAGCATACTAACATATAATTTTATCTCACTTCTTGTATTGAGTTTTGGTGTGATTCAGGCTTCACAAATTGTAGAAGGGTGTGAGCTCAGCTGCTTCTATCCCATGCTTCAAAACAACCATTTTGAGTTTAACACTTTGTAATTGCAGGGCCTACAGGGTTCGTCATCTTTTGATACAAAAAGAAAGCTGGGAGTAACTCTCTCTCTCATGTTCCATCCACAAGATAAAGTTATTTCGGTTACTGGTTACTTAGGAAGCCCTAGTTTACTTCTTTCCATCCTTTGGCTTCCCTTCCATTGCCTTGTTTGGCTTGTCTTTCCTCCTTCCTCTTCAATGCCCTCTTTTCACTTAGTTTTGCAGCCCTCTTTCTTCCATTTGGACAGCCTTCTTTTTACTTAATTTTCACCCATTTTTCTTGCTTTGGACAGCCCTCTCTTTCTTCCTTTTGGACAGCCCTCATTCACTTAGTTCACTGCCCTCTTTTTTATTGTTTTACAGCCCTCTTTTTGCCTTTGGACAGCCCTCTTTTTCACCTTTAGGACAGGCCTCTTTTTAACCTTTTATCTCTCCCTTCTCTTGGTTTTTCTCCTCTCTCTTGCCTTCTCTTTCACCGCTGGTTTTCACCCCTTTTTTGAGAGTTTAGTTTGTAGTTTTGTCTTTAAATTTTTGGGTAACACATAATGTTTGAATTATTTAAAGCTCTTATTTGCAGGAAGAATCGAGAAAAGCCCAAAGGGCCTTAAGCAAGCAAGAACAAAAAAGACAAATCTTCCCTCTTCTCTCCATCCCTTTCTCTCCCTGTTCTTTCAAGGCAAAGGCAAAAAGCAAAGCCATCAAAATTGTAAAAATTTAATAAAAAGCGAGTGGGATTACGGCTCCCACACCCTTCTTTCCCCATTTGCGGGAAGCCTGTATCGTCCCATTGTCATGCTTTCTTTCATTTTTGTTTAATAAATTGCTAATGGTAGAGTAGGATAGGATAATTGCAATTAAGTTGGTTTATGTTTGAAAATGAAGTAAAAATGATGATTTGATTGTTTACTTAGATATTTCATTAATTTCTTACTGTATACTTACCCCTTTGCTTTCTCGATTAGGGCCCTAAAAACCCTGAAAGAGACTCTTGGGTAGTTAGATTTTTTATGCTTTATTTCTCTTTCAAGTTTAACGAATAAGTAAGACTCTTGAACTTGCAGTAACACAAGTCAAGAGCACTCTCTATCGGAGAGCATTCATAGAACTGCATACCCCTGCATTAGGCATCTTAGATTAGCTAAGTCTCTTGAACCACTGTCATAAGACGGGGTCAAGAGCGCTCTCTGTCGGAGAGTCCTAATTAATTGATTTAATAAAAACTTGCAACACACACCCCTTAATTAATTAACTTCGTTATCTCCTCGCCGGAGTATGCTCTGACCGATCTCAAATCGGAGTACCCAAAAACGACATTGGATCTTTAATCTTGCAAGAATAACTTAATAAAATTTAAACCCCCGCAACCAACGCACCGACGTTGTAAGGAATTTTCTAAAGTACTTCCTAGTAGAGGCGTCAGAACCCCGTTGTCTAAGTTTCTCAGCTAGCTAGTCAATCTTTGCGATACCAGCCTGGAATACTGGGCGGGCCCGACATGTCTTCAATGGAGTGAACTTGGAATATTCTCCCGGCTTTTGACAAACCTTCGTTGACACCCTAATCAAGAGCACATAAAATTCTTAAAACCTACCAAGAGAACTCGCACAACCTGAGATTCACTAGTTTGATTTCTAGACTTATTATTTTCTTTGCGCATTTCATTATTATTGACTCCATAAGGCACTGGTCCTTTTTAATCTGCATAATTATCTTATTTTGATCAATTGTCTGTGGTTTATTATAATTTCTATCTCTAAATGCATAATTAAAGTCTGGAATCATTACTTATCTTTTAATTTCTTGTTAGCAATGTGGATTGCTTTGGATTATGTGTCATACTCATAATAAATAAACACTTCTTATCATAATAACTCCTAAATAACACCCATCTGCATCCGTAACCAACTAAAATACTTTAACCACATTGAGCCTTAGAAAAACTCTTTGTTAGGGACTACCCCCCTTGGCTTCGTTAGGAGTTAGCCTAAACGGAGGAGCTAGGAGTAGGTGACAGTACCTAGCTCTGTGCTTGCCCCCAAGGTCACACCTCTCCCACTTTCCTAAGTGAGGAGACGGCTTTCGGAAAGTTTATGCTTCTAGTGTGCAATCGGCGGACAACACTATGTTTATCATTAATTTTTTGTTTAAAATACACTATCTAATCTTTTAAATAATTTATATTTTTTCATTTTAAAAAAATGTTGTTTCCTTGTTTCCTAAGATTTTGGGGAGTCTTAGATACTGAACCATTGAAGTAAATTCCAGAAGACGTATCTGAATTGAGATTAACAAGAATGTCAGCAAACAATCAGAAAACAAGCAACCTGTGCTGAGCACTAACAATAAGGTCAATTTTAATACGGTTTAAAGATGAAAAGAATATAAAAACCCAGCAGAAATGAAAAAATGCTCATAATAATCTCCATGAATTATGCACACAAAAAGTGAATTACTGATGATTGGCATTATCAGTAGCATACATCTATATTATGTTCATGTAATACTGCCCATGCCAACAATAAGCCTTGGAAACATTTCCAGATTTTCTCGAATGTATTTCTGGTTTCCAAAGACTCGATGTTGGAAAGTGTTTTTCTGAGACATTTTGGGAAGCCAGAAACTGATAAAAATTGCCATTTTCACCTTTTATTTCAATTTTCAGTGGAAAGGTTTTAAAATTTTAACCAAAATAAAAACCATCACCCTAAAAGCCAACCTTTCTAGAGCATAGAACATTCAAAACACAAATTCATTTTTTCCTAGTGTAAAAGATTATCAACCTTGGAAATTTCCTTCCCATTTTCAAAACCTGTTTCTTGACATTCTTCCTGTTTCCTGCAGTTTCCTATGAAATAGAGTTCCATGGAGACACATCCCCTGCATCCTTGCATCGCTAGTGCCATGAAACAGGCTGGGGATGTACCCTGCTGTTCTGAAATGGATGGGATAATTGGCGATGCCCTTTAGACAGAATTTGTCCCCTGCCCAAAGGGGCATCTCAAGGCATTCCCTGACAAAGGGGACACTGGGGCATCCATTGACCCCCACGGGTGATGCCCAGGGTATCCTCTATGGCGTAGTATCATCTGTTATGAATTACTCATCAAATGTACCAGGCATGGTTGGGCTGAAGTAAAGTAGTGAATAACTAAAAAGGACTGCTAAATGGGAAATAATTAGACTCTTCTGATCCTTGAATCAAATTTAAAATAAACATGATTTGGGTTATATTAATATATAATGACAATTAAAATGCAAATATAGCAGCTTACTGTATATGGTCACAGACTCACAAACAAGGCTCTTTATCATTATCATTACAAAATGCAATAACAGGCACATAAACTTTCAAACAACAATATAGAAGAACATATGCATGGATGATGAGCAGTAGAATAGATGCATAAATCAGATCTCATATGAACACAAGAAATTTACCCTGGAGAAACCCGAGAAGGGAGAAAACTCCAGCAAACAATCTTCCTTTATTGTAAATAAAATTGTATGATCAGTACAACTTCCACCATGAACTATGCTCTTCAAAGAGCTTGACTAACCTGACTGTAGATGACCAGCAAGAGAAGAAGTTCTTTGCTGTCCTCTTTGACTGTGTAAAAACCAGCAACACAAAAGTTCCTTCTCTGCCCCTCTAACTGTGTATAACTGTTGTAGTAAACATATGCTGTTCACTTTTCTTACTGTGTAAAACCAGCAAGGACAAGAATTCATTTGCTGCTCTCTATTTACTCAGACTTAAAGACAAAACTTCATTAATTAATGATGCACTCTAATGGACAGCAGAGGCTACAATATATAGGCAAAGAAGGTAAGGTTGACATGGCATGCACACAAGGAAAGATCCAGAATTTGATATGAAAAACTGACGAAAAGTTCTAAACAGAGAAAAGAAATTTCTATAAAGTAAGATTTTCAAAAAAAAATTTAGTAACTTTTTCTTTTTTTCTTTCTGCCTTTTTCTGTCCTTTTTTTATCTTTCTAACTTTGTCTTTTGCTAACTTTATTTATTTAATTATTTCTAACTTTGTCTTGACTCTTTTTGCTAACTTTAATTATTTAATTATTTTTTATTTTCTTTAACTTTTTATAAATTAATTAATTAATAATTAAAACTTTTAATAAAACTCAAACTTTATTCATAAGAACTTTGACTTTGACTTAGACTAAAGAGACATATTCATGGTGGATGAATTTATTCGTGCCAACACACTAGATCAATACATTTATTTGCATGAAGAAAATTGTTTGTTTCTAGCTCATAGGAATTTTACATTCTTCCTAGCTTTTGCTAGATACCTTGGCTTTTGCAAAATTCTCACAAGGCTTCCTGTCTTGGCTTTTGGCATTGCCTCACAAGACTTACTGACTTGACTTTTGGTATGGCTCACAAGGCTTGTTCGTTCACCTTGACTTTTGCCATGACCTCACAAGACTTGCCAAGGCATTATCACTTTCGTTCTGACTATTGTCCTGGCTCACAAGGCTTGTATGTTCGTTCACCTTGACTTTTGCCATGACTCACAGAACTGTTTAATCTCCAAGTCTCCCTAGCTAGCTTCAGGGTGGTCACTTATGACCTCAAACCTTGGAGAATGCCTTCTAATGCTGATTTCAACACTTAATAGTAATATTTCATGTGTCAAAAATATTGTTTATTCTTCAAATGTGGTCCAGTTCCCTGTGTCCCGTACCCTATCATCCCCTTTGTTATTCCCTGAAATTTGGTGGGTCTCTCCAACCATCCCTGAAACTCATCCCCTCAGACCCCTATGCCCCAACCACTATGTTATATAGCTAGGAAGTCTGCCCTAAGTTTTGTGTCCATATTAGGACTTGGACATTTTACTTTCCAAAAACTTGTTTGCTGTGGTCTCCTTTTCCTGTTTCTGATACATGGGGACAAATTGGGTGCCGGATATTAATTATTTAATGATGAATCAATCTTCAAAGGTTGATATTTTTATCTCCGTCGTTCCATTTGAGATGGGAATGAGACCTGTGGTAGTTGCTTTATTGCCAATTGGATATAGCATTGTGTGATTTATATTTTTTCTATATTTAAGGGGTTGTCCCATGTCCTCCCTTGCTGTCCACTTTAATCGTCATCCCCAAAAATTGTCCCTCTGTCCCACTGGCCCCAAATATTGACAAGACATAAATTGATTAAGAAAATATCCTAATATCCACAAAAGTATGAATCCGTCTCTCTTGCTGAATTGTTCAGGTTCACCACTTTAGTGTGCCTAGATTCTGATGAAGTCTGTTTGTGTTTGAGAAAATATGTTTCAGTCATTTTATCTTTTGATATTTTCGCATTGGTTCTATGCAAAAATGGCTTCATTTTAATTTGAACTAAAGCTGCAGGCATGATCACATGCACTCAAAATCGCTTAGATGGTTGCCACATGGACATTAAGTATAGTTTAAGCCTTGTCCAGGCTAGGTAGGCCTCATGAGTATATATTTGCCACTTATGATTGGCTGTTAAGACACATGAAACTATAGATTTAGTATAATTGATGAACGAAAACAAAAAGTGTAACCCCCAAAATGTAAGTTGAAGTTTATTTTCAGCAAAGCTTGAAACTTATCTTAGTGAGCAAAACCGCTTCAACCTCACCCTTGAAAGCACTCAAATGTCCCAGAACATTTGCTCAATTCACACTTCCCAGAATTTAACTCTGAAATGTTGAAGATCCATACAATAAGTACACAAATACATTCATCAAAGTCCTGCTTGAAATTGTAAAATATTGCAGTCACAGGTCTCTTAAATTCAGGCAGACTACTTACTTTATTCAAATCGTCTGCGAACTTCTACAATATGCTTTAAAGCATGGGAAATAGCCCGCTAACAATTTTCCAGTCTTGCCAGAAGTTGCTACTGGTCATGGCCGAAGTTCAAAACAGCCTTCACCTTTACCAAAATTGCCTTCAATTTTTTCAGAAACTTTCAACCTTTGCTATTTTCTGCAATGTTTGACAGGGTCCTAAACTTCCAGATTTAGATGTAGTTCTATCATAAATTCCGAATGCAGACCTAAGCAAACCAAATTTCCAGACATAGCCTTTTAACTTACATGTTTCAAAGGAATATATGGATTTCTTGTTTAAGTCCAATCTACCTTTTGAGAAAAAAGATTTCAGTGCAAAAACTATGGCATGGAATCCAATGGAACTCAATGTCTGTGCGTTACAAGGAGACTAAAGGTTAAATGCTCACTGACAGCTACCCAAGTAATAAAACCTTAATTCCTCAGGATAGCACAGCACAATTAAAAGAGTAGCAAATGGAGTGAAACATCAGTTGTACTCGAATATGTAAGGGAACTGAATGCAACCTAGTAATGGTAGATGGTTTGATTGGTGGTATTAGTAATACTTACCCCGTGTAAGCGAGTGCCTGCATTGATTCTCTGAATCCAGAGGCCGCGCATGTCCCGTTTCTTGTTACGGCGGTCCCTGTAGGAGTACTGGAGGGCTTTCTCCACACGTTCTCTGGCAATGCGGATGCAGTTCTTGGCCCTCCCTCGGAACCCCTTGGCCAACTTCAGTATCTGATCCTTTTGCATCTTCGCTTATCTTTCTCCGCTCCCGTCCGCTCAGTGATAAAACTTGTAAATTTTCTCTGCTAGTCTGCTCCCGTCCGCTCAGTGATAAAACTGTAAATTTTCTCTGCTAGTCTGCTCCCCTCCTCGGTGATAAACTTGTAAATTTGCATTTAATATTTGAAGCAAGGGGAAAGAATGAAACAGAAAGGTGAACGCTATTTTCACATTATCATTGTGTTTTTTAAATTGTCACATGGACTAATTTCCTTACATGAAATGTGAACGCTATTTCATTTCATGTAAACGCTACTGTCTGAGTATTTTTAAATTGTCGTATGGAATCATTTTTTTTTACAGTAGTATATTTGTTAAACGTTTTAGATTTTTTCTTGAATATTTTTGGAGTAAAATCATTTTATCATTAAATAGGTTAAGAGGATCAAAATTATGCAAGTTTAACAATATCATATGTTTTTTAAAGAATTAATCTAAAATTTTTACAGTGTTATGTGAAAAACAAGCCAGAAAAAGAAACTCAAAAAAGTTAAAAATGTCTAACATTTAGACTACTGCATTTAGAAATAATGATGTGGCATGCTTATAACAAGGTAAATAAATAATGATGCGGCATGCTTTTTTTTCAGAAGAAAAAATCCAGTCCTTGATATTCATTATGAATCAAAGGGAGTTACATAGCTGACCCACTCTGGAAAATATTCATACATCAACATCACATAAGTAGCTGAACAAAAAACAAACCCAGACAAGCTGAATCACAACTGGCCAGACCAAAAGGGATCTCCTAGCAGCACGACAAAAAGCTCAAGACTGATCATGGCATGACACAAAGGCAGCCTAACTGAGAGCACAAGGGGAGACCCGGTAGCTGATCCAAAGATGCCACTATCCATGAAAACGCAATGGATCTATCCAAAATACAAGTGCCCACAAAAAAGAGGAGACTGAGCTCCGGCACATAGCTCTAAAAGAGCTTGAAATCACCACTCTCAATAACCAAATCCTCATAAAATTCAGAGAAAAGACAAATGCCCGAGGCCAAACCAAGGGCATCTTTGGATAAACCATCTGCTCTCTGATTGTGCTCCCTATAGACATGCTTTATGTTCACACCGAGAAAACAAGGGAGCAAGTGTTTGATGGCATCACACCAATGTTCCAGCTCCAGGGAGGATAAAGAGGCATTGCATGTTGCCCAGTTAATGCAGCATGCTTATAAGAAGGTAAGGTCAAGTGGCAACCCTTTTGTCCCAAAATTATATGGAGTTTGAAAGTTTTATTTGTATTTTTTGGGGCTATCATTATAGAAATGGCAATATAATTTGTAACTTTTCATTGCTGAAATTTTATGTTTGAGTGCATAAATGGATTCATCACCTTCAAATACCTCTTATTGTACTTAGATTGTGCAATCTCGACCGTTTCTACTTGCAAATACCAACAACTCTTCTAAATTTTTAGTTGGATTTCAAAAAATAAATGACCAAAAAAAATCCAAATTGTAGCATGTTTAAACTACTCTAAATTGTATGGTTAGTTAAACTATTGATCAAATGTATAAGTGCCTAGGGGTGGCAGGTGCAAGGGGGTCTTAATTGACCCCAAAGGAAGCATAGAATGTATTTATTCACGGGGACTTGGTGTCATAGCAAACAACACAACATAAGCACATGCCCTCCTTCAAGGAATTATCCTCATTTCTTAGTATCAAGCAAAGAAAGTAATGATTCTGAGTGATTCCCTCTTTGTTATAAAATCAAGTCCAAAACAGAGTCATCAAGGAAGGAACTCTCCTTAGTAGAAATTTGCAACAAATTATGTGGAATATAGGATCAACTTGGCAAGGTGCATCTCTTCCACGTCAAGCATGTCAGTAATGTACTCGCGGATGGCAAAGCAAATGAAGCTTCTTTTTGGAAAAGGGGGTCCTCATAAAAAATGGGGAACCCCCTTAGATGGTTTGGATTCCATAGTTTTTTATACAATGAGCCACCTTCAATTTAAGTGTCATTTTCATAATCCAGAGCATGTGTGAATTTACAACAAGTGGCAAACTACAGTAAGGAAAAAGCATGCATCCTCTATTTATTTAATGCAACATATGGGTCCATTGGCACTCATTCATGCCCCATGTCCCTTCAGTCCTTATGCATTCAATGTTTTGGTATCATCTTTAATGGCATCTTTTAGTATTTTCTTTGGTTTTCGTGGGATAATTCATTTGGGAATGTTTTGGGAAGGAGCGAGTCGATGGGAACCAGGGGTTGGAAAGCTCTTAGATTTTAAGTTTTCTCCTTTTGACAGAGGTGAGGCTTCTCTAGTGACTACTATTGTGTATGTTTTTCTATCCAATCAAGAATTGACTTGTGCACACACCTTAGCTATCATTACTTTTGTTGTTCTTCTCTATATTGACCTATATGATATCTTGTTAAGGCCTTTAGCAAAGAAGGGGGAGTGTATTTTTTATTATGGGTTGGAAATTATTGAGTCTTAGTTTATTTATTAGTTGGGTTTGCCTTATGAGCAATGCTTGGTCGTATATGAATGTGTTGTTAATCTATATTGTGGTCTGAGAAATAGTTTGTTGAGTTTCTTGGTCAAGAGGGGCGATTTTATTTGTGTTTCAAGACTAAAAGTATATATGATCTTTGTCTCATCATCAATTGGTTTTGTTAGTTGTGCATAACTTTGATGCATGTGATATTCTTCCCTGTCGAGGTTTGGGTGATTGTTGGAGTTCTTTGTTGAAAAGAGAGACTATTTATGTGTTACCAGCCTGTAAAATATTAGGCACTTGTATTTTGTTATGCTAAGACAAGGTTCTTCTTGACCCTACATGCCCAATCCTTTGGGTAATCCTTGTGCCAATGTTGAGAATGATGTTGATATTTAGAAGACTTTGAGAAGTTTGGAAGCTAATATGGAAAGAATGAAACAAGCCTTGGAATATTACAGTTTGCAACTAGAAAATTTAAGAAAGAATTAGGAATCAATGGAGGCCAAAATGATCAAATCTCTAAATCTAAGAGATTTGCCAAAGATATCGATATGCATTTCAATGTTATCCTTGGCTTTGCTTGTGGATCTCGGTTAGCTACAGGGAAACCATGGGTTTCCATCGACTCTATTAAAGATCTCCCTAAATAGGAAAACATAGTCCAACAAAATGGTCCTCCGAGAATTGATCAACGCCATTCTTTAATCCACATTGACTCAAAATAAGAGGTTGTTTTAACGGAGGAAGGCCATAGTGAGAATCAGTTTGGTCAATGACGTTTATTCTTAATGGTTTATACTTGTGTTTTTCTCCTTGGTCAATATGTTAGATAGTACAACTTTAGGAATGATAGGATCAATTTTGGCGACGGTCAAGAGGCCTCTTAGAAAAAATTTGTTTGAAGGCCCAACTATACAAAGCTTGTTGTAATTTTGTAAAATTTGGACTAGTATGTACCGCTCTCATTTGTTTGGATCTCCCATAGCATTCTTCTAATATAAATTGGTACTAGTTTCAGTTTTTTTTAAATGTATAAGTTCCTGATGGTCATGCAAACAATTTTTTAGCACTTCCATTTTTAAGTTAATCAAATTTAACTATAGAATTTTGAAGTAAGATTATCTCATAATCACAGTAATTGTGATATCAATTATGAAGTTCAGAGACATATATGCTTACTAAGTACATTTTGACATGTTATGGATCATTTTAGAAGAATCGTTGTTGAATCACGAGTTTACATATCACTTTGAACATGCAAACAAAGGATATGTTAAAATCTAACTGCAACAAATAACACAAACATTAAGAAGAAGCTAAACCATTCATTAAAGACATGCCACGTTAACAAAAAGATTGATGTAAAACACAACTAAATTTGTTGTACCCATATTCATCCATGCATTGTGTAGCTAGAAGGAGTATGTTGTTATATTCTTCATAAAACCATTGAACCTATCCCACACAACATGGGTTGACGCATGCCCAGATCCATATCAAATACTCTAATGGATCTTGTTGGAGTTAATTTTATAAACCAAGTTACCAACTGCAAATGAATGTAGGGATTAATCATAGCATATATATATATATATATATATATATAGGAATATATCCGCCATTCTAAATAAAGGATGGCATTTTAAAGCGTTCCAGAGGAACTTTCATTAAAGAAGAAACATAGTCTTTTCTTCATCAAAATCTTGCCTTAGTATACGTCTTTACAAAATTACATCATATTACAAAAAAACTCAATGATTTTCGTCATCCTATACCATGTGTTCTTGTCTTTCTTGTCTGTTACATTTGATTGCCTGCAAAAACCTCTGTTTCTATCTTGCATGGCTCCAAAAGAAGGGCCATTTTGGATAGTCTGTCTACTTCAGAATTCAATTCTCTGTATACGTGTGCAATACTGAAGCTTGCAAATTGTTCTAGGAGCCTATTGATCGCATTGAGAAGTTGTTGTAGATGAGGGGCATTTATTTGGATCCTCCTATTGACCCAGTCCACCACCATCTTTGAGTCTCCGAAGACTTGCATTTGGATTATGTTGTGGTTTAGAGCTAGTTTGAGAACCAAATGAAGTGCTGCAAGTTCATCCTTGTTGTTTGTACAGCGGCCTGGTGCAAATTTAGCTTGGATCCTCTGTTTGTTTGACAGGTAAAGTACTGCTCCTGAACCGCCCAGTGGGGGATCCCCTTGGCTTGCTCCATCGAAAAAAGCCCAAGGAATCTCTTTGTTTATTGCTAGAGGGACTAGCACTCTGACTTTTGCCTCTTTCACTTGTGATCTGTGTTCTGTAGTCCATTGTATCACAAGGGCAGCAGTTACTTCGGGTGGTTTATATATATATATATATATATATATATAGAGAGAGAGAGAGAGAGAGAGAGACCTCTTATCCATTTAAGCCCAATTAGTGGTTTTTTCACCTATGTTGTTTTGGCCAATGATGAGATAGTAAGTTTTGTAGTTTGATGGGAGTTGGCACATTGCCTAGATGTGCCAACTCATAGATGATTGATAGGATGTATGATTGTGCATAGTAGCATGTGCTTTTTCTTGAATCATTTGGCTCTACATTGTCTCAATATGTTTTCTAAGTTTCTTGATATCATATCAAGGTTGCTCAATTGTTGGTGAAATTGATAAAATTTCAGCTTGGGAGACATGGAACTAGATTCTTGAGAATGAGGACTTAACTCCACTGTAAATAATTGATATTTTTGCATGGATTTGTATGAAATTTTATAGATATACCATATACAATGTTCATCATCAAGCAACATGCATGTAAATTAATTTTGGATATAAAACTTAACTTTAACTAGTTCATGTTTAAAATACTTCACCGTGCATGATTGACAATCAACTTATGTCTTTCTCTTAGATGTTATTTGTTATCATGATTTGTCTTCATGTGTTTTAAGGAACTACATCCCCACATCATCATTAAATTCTCTCATATTGCTTTGCAAGTTATGTATATGTGCATGAGATAAAATTAATGCTTGTTCTAATGGAGTTAGGATTAGCTTTTAAGTAGCACGCGCCCCTTAATCATTTCCATAGATTGGGGTGAATAGGTTTCCTCCTTTATCTACTGGAAGCCACAAGAGGGCAGTTGGGTCAGTTGATCCAAGTGGATACTGGTGGCTACCCACCTATTCCACCGAATTACAAAGGTTCTCCGTCTTCTTGGCGGCTTCTACAGTTTTTTGGGTCATTTTGAGGCACTTAATGATGTTTTTTGGCCAATCGGGGGGGAGCAAGAATTGCCATTGTATGCCTTGGCTCTAATCAAAAGTCGTAGTTCTCAACTAGTTCTTTCTAATGAGCTATCAAGTACCCTAAATGGAGATCGTATGTAAAAGTTGTGCCCCCTGGAAGTTGACGAATCAACTAGTCACCTTGGGGCCCACAAATCCTTTTGGTGCTTCATCTCCTAGGGTTAAGTTTCTAGATGTTAGGGTGTTTTCCTCTTTATCCTTGTGATAAAAATACCTTTGTGGTCTCTTTGTAACGAGCTCTTGTGAATGAGCATATCTGACACATCTGACTTTATAGATAAGTTACCACCATCTAAGCTAGTTTGTATTGCTCTGCAATTTACAGTGTTTTTCAATTCCATTCATTAATAGAATTTGGGTTTTACTATATTACTATTGTGCTTTATACAAAACATTTGTGTGTGTGTTTCCATTTTATATTGTTTCCTTTATTCATTTTGCAAATAATTCAGATCATTGGTGAAATAGGGTAGTGTTATAGCCCCACCATGGTTTGATTCCTCAAAGATGTGATTGGTGTGCTCTTGCAAGGGAATCATTACTAAATGAAAATAATCATGGATGTTAACTTGGGTTGGGTGGTACATTCCCTGATGAAATATATGGTATTACAAGCCTCTTAAAAGGTAGTTAATGCTAAAAAAATCATCATTGGATGCTTTCTTGAGTTTCCTTTATCCAATATCCATATCTATCATTAAGACTTGGGAGAGTGAAATATTATACTCTAGTTGTTCGTTGTCACTCTTGCATTTTAGTACTTATGTAATCCCTTTACCATTGCATGTCACAAGATCCTTAATCTTTGTGTGACAATTCTATGTGCTTGCATGTCATTGTCAATCATTTGTTGGGTAAACTTGATGAGACATAGTCCCTCGGTTTCTTGTGGACTTAGTCAAATAGACCATGTATCATAATTGTGAAATTACACTTTGCTTTAATTTTCCTTTTCATTGTACATAACTCATAGGGGTCTGGTCATACTTGATCACCCACTTAATTATGTATATTTTATATAACCTTAGGAGACTTGATAAAATAATCACTCTCCAACAATTTTATACATATGTAAATAGATAGTAGAATGAAGAGTGTACCATATTCAAGCATTGCAAAAATCATTTTTCTACTTGTGTGCTTTCACACTCTCTTGGGTTTTTATTATTGTATGTGAGTGTTTGCATTGTCGTATGTTCATCTTAGTTCATATCAGGGCCTTAATATTATGGATTTTATAGGGCTCCATGATTCCAGTTTCCATGTGGATTTCTTCCTCTTTGTAATTTATTCTTCAAGCTCTCAAGTAGTTAAGGTGATAATTATATAAAAAACTTTTATTGGAATTATCCTTGCTAATTGTTTTCTTCCGCAATCTATTCCACATGTTTTTATGTAGTCGCATATCCTAGTTGCAATCATCTTATTCATTGGTTTCAGACACTTCATGTAGTCATAAAACCTATTTTCTCATATTCAAATTGTCTTTACATTGATCCACTAATTCAAATTTCCCTTTTCACTAACTTATCTAACATCAAGGGATGACCCTTGCCATTTTTAGCCAGAAACCCTGATTTGTACTTGTATCTCGCATATCATTATTCCTAGTTGTAAACACTTATTTCTTCCAACATATCATAATACTTATAGCACTCCATAAACCAAGAGAGATTTTCTAGGTTGGTAAAAAGTAGGGTATTATATAATTTCACACCAAGGTTCAAATCTCACAAAAGTGGTATATTTACCCATACAAGGGTGGACAAAAAGTAGTAGAACCATCATGGATATAATTAATTCAGGTTGGGTGGCCTCACAACACTCCGGGTTAAAATTGGAAATGGTGTCCCACCTTTGGGGGATCACTTAAGGTTTCTATGATTTATGATCTTAAATGATTCCTCTATAATCATTCTCAAATATTTATGGCTACATGTAAACCTTTAATGAATCAAGAGACTTCTAGGACTCCAACCTTGCCCACATATTGATTAATAAGATGTGGAGACAACCACGCATTTTACTAGAAACACTCATCACCAAACAACAACAACAAGTCCAACAACAAGAAGAATTTTAAGCTAACATGGTGTAGGATATGATAAGTATATTCTACCAACTTCCCACCATTTAATAATCAACCCTCCATCAACCCCTACAACACTAGTTGTGTCCTTTACCCAATATGCATATGGGTATCCCCATTCCCCAATGATCTTTCACTTTGGACATAAATATTTCCATCCTTGAACTTGGAAAAACTCTAAGTGGGGATAGGGTCATCTTTTGGACACGTAGTCTAGAATCTTACTTTAAAACTCATCTCACTTTGAAAGATGCTTAGAAGATCATAGTAATTGAGGTCCGCATTGAAGAATAAACCTTCACATGGTGGCAGACTCACTTTAGAACCTCCAACTAACCTATTGTGCATGACCTCTGTCTATTTTTTTCTCTCCCACGTAAGATGTTCTATTTGCAACATGTAACACCCCAGTTTTGACCCCATTTGCATTAAATGTATATGATGTATATATTGTAATTAATCATGGTGTGGAGCTAAAGGAAACAGACCCACCATCGATTTAGCGTTTTATGTTTCGGTGATTAAAAATCGTTGTCGATGGTATTTCATGCTAGCCGACACATTATAATTTGGACACCATGTAAATATGCGATTTAATTAAAAACCCACAACCAGCTATGTCAATGCAACAAATAATGAGATGGGGGCATGATTTCCTAAGGATAAGGGGGGGGGGGTATTCAAACCTTTAGGCCAATGGGGAAAATCCAAATGTCAAAGGGAGAACCCATCAAACTGTCAACTACCTTTCTTGTCTTATTCACATAATCATTTATTACTTCCAAAGATTGGTTGAGTTGGTTATTGCATGGGATGGACAAGGTATGGCAGTCCTAAAATTCGAATTGGAGAAGCCATTAGTTTTTGGGAAACGCATTTTGACTCCTTGGGCAAGTAAAAACCCAAAAAACGTCTACCCATTGCAACATGTTTTCACATTATCATGTTTTCCTCACCATTATCCTTCACGTTGGGCTCTGGGAGGTAGCTAGAACTTCCCGTGTGGGTATTCATTCACGTTTTTGGTTGTTTACCTCATATTCCTCAAGTTGGAAATCATTTTTTGGTAATGCCAGTGAGTGGGAGAAGAGAACCACGATTTTTGGGTGTTGTTGAGTCCATTTTGGCCACGTTAGGGCCATAAACGTCTCTGGAAATCGAATTGTTGCCAAGGGGATGTTTTTACCCATCTTGGTAATTCATTTTGTTGCCGAAACCATTTTTCTTCAACCCATAATTTTGTATCCTGCCGTGTGTGCATATTTTGCTTTGATATGAACTAGTTGGGAGTGGAATTGGGTTTGAACGAGCTTGATAAACCTAGTGTATGAAGGAACCTCACAAACAGATATAGAGGGGTTGGTTTTCTTCTTTGCACATCTTGAATAGCACTGGAATGGAAGGCATAGCCTGAGGGACTGTGTAGCAGAGAAGGGGATGCTTCCTTGTGTTGGGTGTGTAGATGTTTAGAAGTCAAGCTAGATCTGGTGTAGGTGTCCATACCTCTGTGATTGAGCTCACTAGCTTAGCAATTTAGCCTTCCACCTCCCTAGCAACTTGATAAACCCAACTCTGTTTGGCTTGGCTGAATTTTGATATACCTTTGGCTATGTGTGAGCCTGCTAGTGTTCTATTATTCCTTGTGGGAATCATGCCCAGGTTGGGGGTGGCAGTATTGTTGAGAGATTGATGAGCACACTGGCCTATGGTTGGGTGGAACGTTGCAGCGACGTAGGTGGTTGCGGGATAAGCTTCTTTCAAGATAAGTATTCTTGTCTATTTTATCTCTGCAATTGTATTTGTTACTTAATGAAGAATGATGAACATGTCTAATGCGTTGAATGGATGAATTGCTTTCGTTGTATAATTGCAATTGTTATGCATCTGTGTATGTTTTATTTCAATGCATTTGTATTTTACGTTCATGGGGATAGATTGCCTGGATTAGCAGCACTATGGTCACGTTCTCTCTTTGGTGGACGGGAGGGGACGTGACACAACATATATCCCACTCCTTCCTCTCATCCCTTCTTCTTCAGGAAAAACAAAGGAAGTCGAGTTGATTCATATTCTCGTTCCTTAACCATACAATCATAGTATTCAATCGTATATTTCAAATTTATGTTCTATTTTCCATCTTTAGCTTGTCTCAAGCTAACAAAAAGCACTTTGACTTCTCTTCTTTAACCAAAATTTCATTCCTCATGGTTTTCTTTTCCCAGCTAGTTTACAAGCTCATGGTTCCATAGAATGACAACACTTATTGTTGTTGAGGCACCATTGTGTTGTTCAAATGGCATTATGGCACAATTCATGACTTGTCCACTTGGTCCTTTCTTATTCAGTTACCAATGTCACAAGAACTCATTGCAAAGTAGTAGGGCTTGATGGCAGTGATTGATGTAATACCCCTAGTTTTGACTTGGGAATGTATCAAATCAGATTATGTAAATGATGTAAATGTGCTATTATGGATTCCTAGTGTGTAGCTCAAGGCCAAGGCCCGATTAGTGAATGGCTAGGTATGTACAGTGTAAATAATTCTATATGGACCATGTGGTTGGTTCATCATGCTAACTCAAAATCTATGTAAATATTGTGTTGAAAAAACAATAAAATGGTCGAAGATGGTTATGTAAAGAGCACTAAAGGGGCTATGATTCCACTAGAGGGGAAGAGGAAAGGGGGCCTATGGGAGATTAAATCCTCTATTGTCAAGTGTTAACCTTAGAACTCATCCGTTTGGTGCCATGTGCCTTAAATGGGCCAATTACTTCCTTTTGACTGTTAAATTCATCATTGAATGCATGTGTGGGGTTGGTGGGGAAAGTCTTCTCATGCAAGTATGGAATCACATGATGAATATACTTTTATGACAATTGTAAGAGTCCTCTCTTCTATGGTTAGAAGTTATGTTAGTTGTCTTTTTCACCATCCTCCCATCTCCTTTGGAGTCTACCACTCATTCTCATGTAGATTTTACACCGGGGATAGTTTTTTCTCTTGTTGTTCACTCCATTTCCATTACCATTACTAGACTGTGAAATAACAAGAAATTAAAATTGCGAGGAGAGAATTGTAGACAAAAGAGAAAAGATAATGGTTGTAGGTGAGCATAGTGCATAATATATGACCCTTTACCCCTTATGTTTTGCTACTTTTGAATTCTTTAGAAGCCATGGATTGATATTAGAAGAGGTTCTCCAACAACATACAGTCGGTTTGACTCTTTCTGCACACACTAGTTAGCACTATAAGGTTTGGATTTCCTGAGGAGTCATAAAAGAGTGAAGGGAAATGCATTCCTTTTGTTGTGTGGGGCAATAGAAGAGAGTGACATGGCTAGGATTGTTGAGTGAGATCCCTATAATTTCTTAGGGGTGAGAAGTTGGCTAAGCATGAGAGCAAATATGTTGTGGCCTGAGAAAGAGAAGCCTATAGGTGTTTCTGTCACCATGGTGACCTCATAGCCTAAATTGGGGGTGGTATCTACAACTGATACTGCGATTGGGTGGAAAATCTCTCTTACACAACCAGTTGCTTGGATCTTCTTTGTTAAAAGATAAGTAATTATTTTGTATATGAATGTGGAATGATTTTTTTAATTTTATGCCTATGATAATTATGCTTGCTTATGCATGATGTATGTGTGGATGGAGTTTAATTTATGTTGTGCTTTACATTCCCACATTTACACATACATTTATTATTTACAAATTCATATTATGGCCCATTGGGTGAAATTTAGAAACCTGTAATTTGTAAATACTCCTTTATGTGGTTAGAATGATAGATGGGGGTGCGATAGAGTGGTATAAGAGCTCTTGGTTGCAACACTGGGGTTGTATGGGCCAGAATGCACAGTTACAGGAAGAAATTAGAGTTTGCACAAAAAATGTTGACAAAATGCTTCTATGAAAATCCATGGTTTCAATCGTTATAGGGTGTTTTAACTGATCCATGAGTTAAATTTGTGATTTACCAACCAGAATGGTAGATTGGCTAAGGAAATTTGGGAAATTTTCAAAAATTGCAGATCTATCCGTGTGAAATTTTGATTATGTTATGTGAATAAGATTGTGAAACTAAGAAGCTAATAAAGGTTCTATCAGGATGAGCTCAATAAACATTTTCGGCTATTATATGTGAGTTCGATATGAAAATTCTGAAATGAGAGTCCGATAAAGTTCTATTGGGATGAGCTTAGTAAACTTTTCCAATGATTATACAAGTGTCTGATATGAAAACTCTGAAATAAGAGTTCGATAAAGGTTCTATTGAGATGAGCTCAGTAAATGTTTCCGACGATTATACAGGAGTCCAATATGAAAAGTTCAAAACTGAGAATTTGATAAAGGTTTTATCGAGATGAGCTCAGTAAACATTTTCAACGATTAGACATGATTCCGATATGAAAAGTCCAAAATCGAGAGTCTAATAGAGATCTAACAGGATGAGGCCAATGAAATATTTATGATGTACACTAGTGTCCGATGGAGTAAGTATGGTCCGATAAGTTCGATGAGGGTCTATCGAGATGATCCCAATGAAATATTTTCTATGTACCTCCGTGAATCTAATGGATAAAGTATAACTCGATGAGTGTAATGAAGGTCTATTGGGACGATGATGTACACTTGTGAGTTTGATGGAGCAAGTTTGACTCGATGATTTCGATGAAGGTCTATCAAGATGATCCTAGTGAAATGTTTTGAAGTACACTTGTGAGTCCAATAGAGTAATTCTAACCAAATGAGTTTGATGAAGGTCTATCGGGATGAGCCCAATTAAATATTTCTTGTGTACACTTGTGAGTCTCGTGGAGTAAGTCCGACTCAATTAGCACAATAAAGGTCTATCAAGATGAGCTCCATTTAACATTTCCAATGATAATACAGGACGTCGATAAGGGGAGTTTGAAATGGATTATCAAACGAGTATGGTCCAAGTGGACACGGTGCCTCATCACCCCTACCACTTAAAATGCCATGTACAAAAAAACTAAAAAGAAAACGTCTAGAGCTTGAAAAATTGTTTTGGCCATAACAGGAGCAAGATATCTTGGAATCCGATGAGACATGTGGTACTACGAAACCATTAGGGAATACTAAAGAACTATCAATGAGGGTCATGAACCAATTCTAGTCCAATTTTACATAAATTTTGAAAAAGTGGTTTTCAAAGATTAGTACCCCGTGACTTGATGGGGGCTCAATTGGGGATGAAATTGCTATGGTGTAGTCATTATCCAGGCACACATATAACTCTAGTGGGTTATGGCCAAAATCCAAAAGGTGTGAAGATTAGGTGCAAAAGAAGGCCAAGATCCACTATTTTGAGACACTTTTTGGGTATTTTAGAAAACTTGGAGGTAAAAGTGACCCTAGATGTAAACGCCATAAAAAATTATGAACTTAATGTTTTACTTATTCATCAAAATGAACAACTTTGGTTTGGGGAATTTTTCCATAAGTGTTAGTTCGGGAGATAGTTTTTCCATAAATGTTGAGTTTGGGAGAACAATTGTTGGAAAATAAACCAAGTCTAGAGAAGATGCACAAGTTAAAAGTAGTCAATTATGTAAAATCATAGAAATTGACTGGAGCATTGGATCAGGAATATGAAATTTGTTGTGTAATCCTTGTCATGAATATTATTAGTGGTCGATAGAAAAGTTTTTCTGATTCTCCCTATATTTTATTCTAAAGGTGGTTGAAGTCGGTTTCTTAAGCTAATTGGGAATGCATGAAAAGTGTGGAATTAGGAAAAAATAATTTTGAAAGGTTGTAACTTTTTCCCATAAATTAAAAAATGGGAAAAGTTATGGTCATTGGAAATCTTATCCATATGGGAACAAAATGTGCACAATTATATGCTAAAAGGGTGATTTGGATGTTTCTCAAAATTGAATAGAAAAGTGCATGTAGCCATAATTTTCTAGAAATTGTCAATATGGGTAGTTCCCATAATGCATGAAAAATAATTTTTTGATTTTGTAAGAATGTATTGAAGCTGACAAGTGTGTGTTGTGGGAAATAATGCACAAGAGTGCTTCCCACTTTGGGATGGGGCTAGGTCTTGTAGGCTGCAACAAGGCCTCAGTATCAATCCCCTTGTATGGAGGTTGGTTGGGATGACCCCAAGTGATCCTACAATATATTATTAGAGGAAACAAAGAAAAAGAAATAAAAATATAACAAAATTTAAACCAAATAGTAGAGGGTGATAAAATGCAAAATCCAACAACAAATGTGAGCCAAACCACTTGTATTATACCCAATGGTCAAGCTAATACAACACCTTGTAGAGGTGAGCTCCAAATGGAGGGAAACACTCTTCCTAATGGAGGCCCATCTTTTCCACCAAAATGCTTGAAGTGTAGCTAATGAACTAGTGGGTGAGAATAACACTTGCCCCTTGAGGGAAGGAGGCAAGGGAGCTTTGGAACGCTTGACAAGAGGAAATAGGTGAGCTAATGGGAAGCTCATTCATAATTCCAACAACATAACTTTGATCTTGAATATTATTACAAATAGCATGCCCATGGATTTCTTTTATAGGCCAAGAGGTGACCAAGAAATGACAAGATCACAATGTGAACCCATGGATTCATGGTTTGATCCCCCAAGTACACAAAGATGCCATTTAAGGAAACCAAGTGTGTGAGAGGCCAGATTCGAATTCAAATGGATAAGTGGAGCTTTCATGAGACATCAATGTGCCATTGGTGGGTGATATCTTGTTGTTTGTGTTAGTAGCACAGATCTCGAGGGATTTTCTACGATGTAGTGCAGGTGTTGTTCTAGAGTTGTGTGTTGTGGCAAGAGTAGACATAGTTAAACATGCACTATTGCTGATGTTGACTGTTTTGGGGCCATTTTGGGCTGAATATGCTCTTTGGATCTTGTGAAGGTGTCTTCTACTAAGTGCATGTTGTATATTGATGATGCTTTACCGTGTGAATCATGAATTGTCGCAGGTGTGTGAGTTTTTCGTGAGAACAGATGCCACCTGATGTATGAGGTTCAGAGGGTACTGTAGAGCTGATAATGCATAGTCATTATTTGTGTCCTTCTTTGGGCGTTCTTCACACTGTGGGAACAAGAGTGACCTTCCAAAGGGGGTGGTTTTCCAATGTATTGTTTTTATACAAATGAGGTGGGAATTCCCATACTCATGAAAAGGGTGCGAGAATGGCTATAAAATGAAGAGATCGAGGGACCTTTCATAAACTACTAAGGGCATGGAGGAGGGTGGCCTTGAACCATGCGAGAGTACATGAACCTGGAATGGTTGTAATTGGAGTTGAAGAAGAGGAACTACTGTGAATATGACGAGGCCCACAGGGGTTGGGATCTAGAATGAGTGCGGAATCATGGAGACAAGATTGTACCAGAGCTGCTGCAACTTATAATTTTCAAACATGAACACTGCTACCTTCAAAACGTACGACTCTCTCTGATGTGAATAAATGATTTTTTGTCGAACATAGGGGAGAATACTAAGTTAAGGAGCACCAATGACTCTCCTTACATAGTCTGAGGTAATCCCTTACATTTATTGAAAGGGATCCCAAGGTACCACTACTACTTCTTCAAGTCTCATAATATGATGTGTTGGAGTCAATGAGAGTTGAAGCATCATGACAAGACAAGGGTATTTGTCGAAAAAACCAAGATCATGTTGTAACCAAAGACTGATTGATTTGACACAAGACTTCTTGATAAGTATGGGGTTCATACTTCCTTTGACTGATGATAGACCGGGGAAAGGGTTAACGATATCATACCTCAAGTGAGGATGTGACGGAGGGAGACAAGCTATAGATCAAGGCATAATGAGTGACACAATGATTGAGAGAGTGAGAATTGTCAAAGACATGACTATGAGGTACCAAGATAATTTTCACGTCATCAATCAAAGGCGATTAGGGGATTGTTGCTGAAAGAATGGTTGGTTCCCATCTGTAAATGGAACTGGGAACTGTTTGTACATAAAGAATAATTAGTGGTGTCCCCATGGTTTTGGGCGTGTTAAGGGACCAATTTGATGATGGGTGGGACTCCCATAGTTTTAAGTGTATAGGGGAGTCAATTTGATGATGGGAAAGGTCCCCACAGTTTTGAGTGAATCAAGGAAACTTTTATAAGATAAAACGAGGGGTTGATGTTTTGCAAATGAGAATACAAGTGCCCCATGAATTAATTCCATGCAAAATGTTCATGTGGGAATAAGTTAATGGAGTGGGTGATCTCAAAGGGGAGGGGGGGCCATTGGTGTCTTAATGGAGGTAATGATATGAAGGAAATTTGCAAATGGTTAAGTGCTCATGGAGGTATGATTAGGATTCGATGAATTCTCTTTCATGACTGGCATCGAGGAACTTGTTTTTTGTGGCACTACTTGAGGTAGGAGGGTAAATGCGCAGCTATAAAATAGTTGGCGTCGGGAAGGTTACGATATGAAGGTAAAAATTCCTCGGTCTTGTGAAGGGATCGACATCATGGGTATCTAGCATGATGAAGGTTTGTTGAGTGAAAACACCCATGGGGTAATGAAGTGGTCCTCAGTTAGGATGTTGATGGCACATTGAAACCATGATATTAATTGATAGAGGCTGATATCTTAGGTATGGTTCATCAAGGGGAAGCATTGGTGTCCAAAGATGAGTTCCAAAATCATACTTGAGAGTAACAACTTGTATTTTGGCTGGTGGCAACCCTTATGGATGTTCTGATCATTTTCATGCACACATGATACACATACCCAAGTGTAGTGAAGGATATGACAAAGGTGTGGAAAATGTAGAAAGAAAACTCAAAAGATGATGCACCTTAAGGGGTACTTGCAAAAAATGCCCTGAGGGGTGAGGGTACAATTGCAAGAATCACGTGTCTTATTGTGAAGAGCTCCAAGTGATGATCATTGTGGTGCTTTTGGTTCATCAAACGGGCACATGGTTTAGCCATGTCTAGGTTTTGAAGTTGGGGACCAAATGGTTTAAAAAGGGGGTAAGGCCCAATTTCAAAATGTCATTTGTATAATTTGGCCATATTGACCTTGTGATATTTTTCACACATTACGAGAGCCTAGGTGGTCGGTTTGTTGAGCAACGAGAGCTAGGTATGACTAAACTCTATCTTGTTTGATTTCATTCGAGGAGATTTAGGATTAGGGTATGTATAAGGACTTGTACATATGGTTTTGTCCTACAAAACCACCCGCGCAATATTATTGGTTTCTAGTGCATCATAGCACTAGATAATGGATGAATCTCATGTTGTAGTCATCCGAGATTCTAGGATATACTCGTGCATGGAGCGAGATTTTAAAGGTCTCTCGCACAGACAATTAGCGCCTGATTAAGGGTGAATCTCATGCTAGTCCAACGTGATTTTTCTTGAGACAACCACGTTAATTGGCATCCAAAAATACTTTGTGCCACACATTGTTTCTGTGTGGGAATATAGGTTACAGAGGCGATTAGCGCGATTTGTGCTTGATTTGGTTACGATACAACGTTGAAGGGTTGCACTGTTAAAGCAAGATTTTTTTTGTCTATGTGGTTTGTGAAGATGGATATAGACTTGGAGTGGAGGGAGAGGAGTTATCTAGACCTGGTGGATACGATCTGGAGGGACCTAGAGGTTACACATGAGTTGACTGATGCAGGGCTCCTGAAGTTTTTCAGGTGTCCCTTCATACACTCAATGGACTATCTTTGACGGGAGATAGTATAGATGTGGGATCATGATCTACAGGTATACCATGTGGGAGATGGCACTCACCACCCAGGACATGTACTTTTTGACTAGTGTGAACCCTCGTGGGATGAGGCAGTCTATTAGCCCACGGATGAGTGGAGGGAAGTCGATTCAAGGGTTGATTGACCATATTGTGGGGGAGTCGATGATTCTTACGATCATGGGTAGATCCGGATTTCCAGTATTAGGGGTTTGAGTGTGCGGGCCATGGAGACAACAGTTCTCAAGGTCCTTTGGCCAACTTCAGTGCATAGGATTTCAGGAGGGCGATTACTATTGGTAGAGAATGTATTAGCTGGTGAGTGGGTGGCATAGGGGAAAATGATCCAAGAGAGCATCATAGAGGGGTTGGCAATGCTGCATCAGAGGAGAGAAAGGACATTTCACTATGGGAGTGTCCTAGTGGTTCTATTCTTGGAGAGGTTTCCTTCATTGCAACCAGTGGTTCTGGTACCGGATCGAGGGCCTTGAGAGCCTCAGATGGTGTATTGGGGGAATGATGTGATGCATCAATTTGGTGGGGGTGAGGTGGGTGCATACTACACTCTGTGCTTTATGGAGGTGTGGCTTCAGTGGATTGGACCGATGGAGTAATATCCCTAGAAAGGCATGGAATACACAGGGGACTTGGAGCTAC
Organism: Pseudotsuga menziesii; assembly: GCA_001517045.1. Classification (NCBI taxonomy): domain Eukaryota; kingdom Viridiplantae; phylum Streptophyta; class Pinopsida; order Pinales; family Pinaceae; genus Pseudotsuga; species Pseudotsuga menziesii. Next base: position 19,666 of record LPNX010718662.1, on the reverse strand, counting down.
CTAAGCCTCCAAATGGCTAGGATAAGACATGTACACACTAACTGTTGTTAGTATTATATATTATTTGCGTACATTGATTTGATGTTATGTACTTATTTTGATATATACTTGTATTGAATCTTTTATTTGTTGCTATTGATGCAGATGTAGGACCAGTGCCTCCACCTTCAAGGGTGCATTGTCGTCGTTGTCATCGGGATGAGGGGGGAGTGAGAGCTATTGCGGTTGGTGTTGTTGATGTTGGTGATGTTGGTGCTTTGGTTGGGGGAGCTATTGGTTGTGTTGTTGGGGGAGATGCGACTGTTGTTTCCTTAGCCGAGGGGGAGAGGAGGTGGTCGTTGCAAGTGTAGGGCATTGGCCTAATCTACAGATGTAAACTAGGGCATGTAATTTTAATTGTCAATCTCATATTTGTAAACTTAGAAGCACATCAAAATATATGAATTTAGACCTAAGCTTAGTTTTTAAGAAATATCTCTAAGATGGATTGAACACTTATGATGGTGAAAAATACTAAGCTCCCTTACAGGAGTAAAGTTCATTAGATTTTTCAACATTCATCAGTTGGCATTCCATTCATCAATAATTTTAAATCTAAAACTTTCAAGAAGCATGTAAATCTATATCATTATGTTGTTGAAGACAGAATTATATTGAATTCTTTTACAAGAAATTTATTCACAATATATGCTAATGTCAGAGCAGCTAACAACTAAACATGTATTTAATCAAATTATTAGAATCAAACGATGCAATAAAAAATGCTTGAATTATATGCTACTCAGACAAATGTGAATTTGATGGCAAGCTACATAAAATAAATGCAATTCATACCGTGATTTGGACAACAATGAAAGAAAAAGGAATGCGCAGGCTTGCCGAAGGGGGCCCTCCAATGTATTGGTTGCACACTGATTAAAACCAGAACTTATATACTCTTTTTAACTACTGATCAATACTCTAGCATCACGACATACACCAATCTAATAAGGATTCAACAGTTTGCAAATTCTATTAAGTTTCAAAGTATAAATTCCAAATTCAAGCTATCACACTATGTGTGTTCTTGAGGTATTTATACAAAATGTTTATAACTATAAATGATAAAAATGATCCCAATATGAGGATGAGATCTTGTATTTCCTCTCAGAAGGTCGAATACATCTTCTAGATCCACAAAAATAGGCAAATCCCCACGAATTCTCAAAACTGCCAGATTTTATGCTAGAAAACAGGGTTTTTCCTGTACATATGGCGTGGTTTGACCAACATTGACTAGACACTTGCGAAGGTAATCTTATGAAGCTGATAGATATTCATCCATCCTTGGACATCAAGGAATATTCCACATGTCGTGCCTAGCTATCCTGCAAGTATGCAAATCTTGGAGCAATTACGGAAGTTGCAAAATCCTGTAATTTATGCTAAAATTTAATTTTAATGTTTTAAAAATTGCAAGAATTGAATTCATAAAAAGAAGTGACAATTATACCTCATATATTGATGTTTAAAAGAAGTATGGATAAAATATAAGGATATAGATGGTTTATGAAGGAAAACATGGGATTTTATGATAAAATATACATAAAAAATGGTGACCAGCATAGGGATTGACGAGAGGGATATTGGTCACCTCACTAACGAGGAGTTATCCCTCACATTACAGTTTCCAGCTGCATGTGGACCGAGCCTTCGATATGTTATGTCGAGGGTTGTTATTGCTTGCCATAGGGCACATGCAACACGTGGAAGGGAGAGGTCTCCTCTCAGATAAAGGTTACGATAGGATCTTTGGACCATAATGAGGACCTGAGTCGGAGATAGTCCTGGCTAAGGCAGTACGTCCATTGGCCATTATGGGGCCATGAGATATGGTAGGTGGTGGGGAAGCTTGAGTGATTATGCCTGTTATCTTTTGTGGTATCCAGAGATGAGGGCCCTTATTTTGTATGATGTATGATATTCAAGCCTACAGGAGGCAGTTTATATGATGTATCCCCTGTAAGGAATATGATTCTTTTTGTATATGTCCGGTGAGGGTCATTTCTACATGATACTCTATTTTTTGATATATATATATATATATTCCATAAGGAAAATATCCATAACTCTAAATAAAGAGTGATCATGAACTATCCATGTGAGACTTACATTACAACATTCGAATGTTTCATAATATTGTACACCAATTACAATCCCATTCCTTCATGCATCTATAGTTTCCTTTTGCCCTCACAACTTACTGAGCTCATTCTATCTCAAAAGAGTTCGTTTTATCTCTTTGGTACAAGTTTTATGGAAAATTCGCACAAAATGGAAAAAAGCCTGCTTTGATCGCTTTGAATTTGTCCTTAGTTGTTATTCTCTAAAGGTTGAATCCTTGTAAATTTTTATTCTTAAATCAAGGTGAAATATTTTAGTACCTGTCCATTTTTGAATTCCTCTACTTCAATAACCCTCGGTTGTAAATCCAAGGCCAACTTGGATAATAGATCTGCTTCTCCATTGATTTCTCTGTAGATATGAGTGAAGTAGACAGATTCAAAGGAGGTCATTACATGTTGAATTTATGTTAGAATATGTTGCAGCTGGGGTGATTTTATTTGGGACTTTCCATTAGCCCAATCTATCACCATTTTGGAATCCCCAAACAGTTGCATTCTTTGCACATTTTCCTTTTGAGCGATCTTGAGAACCACCCAAAGGGATGTTAACTTTTCCTTGCTATTGGTATCCCTCCCAAGTGAAAATTTGATACATGTCTTGGAGGTATTCGACATATATAACACTCCTCCCATTCCTCCTAGTTGTGGTGACCCTTGACTGGCTCCATCAAAGAATGCCTAGGGCTCGCTTTTGTTAATATCTGGAGCAGAGATTACTTGTTGCTTCCTTGATTTTTCATCTTTTTTGCGTTCTCGAACTTTCTGCATTAGGATAATAGTAAGAATGTCTGTTGGTATCCTTCTATTTTGGAAAATTGTGTGATTTTGAGCTTCCCAAATAGTGTATATAAAGAGGGAAGGAAAGGCATCGAAATTACTTACCCCATTTGCTTGCCACCATTTCTGGGTTCTCTGTTCCAACGTTGCATCCTTTTGTGCTATCCTGGTTTTAACAAGATTCTCGGTGACTTGGTCCCAGACTTCTCCTACATAAGGGAATGAGTTGAATAAGTGAGAATATTGTTCTCCATTCACATTGCATAATACACAAATACTTGGGCCATGAAAACCTTTTTTCTTTAAATTTTCCCAGGTTAGAAGTTTGTCATTTAAAGCTAACTAGAGAGTCAATATAAATTTCAAAGGACTGTGTATTTTCCATATAATGCTCCACCACCATTTCTTTTCTCCTTGAAAGGTTTGTTGTCTGATTCCTTCATAACCAATTTTGGCCTAGAAATACCCGTCTACTCCATTTGTCTTGCTCCCCAACTTCCAGATGCATGAAACTGAAAACCAGTTTGTTTACAAATATGTTCCATTCCTCTGTTGTGTCTCCAGATAAAGCCATTTCTTGAGTTGATTTCCAACCACTTCTTCCTCTCTATTGAGGTTGTTGTTCTTGGGAATCCACTAGAACATATATCTTATGTGCTTGCATATTTTCTTTCAATTCCGTTGTCAATCGAAAATCTTCTCTCGCTCCTACCTACGGATCCACACCTATTCTTATCTTTCTTCCATCTCTGATCTGCCATGCTATCTACTTTCCTATCATAAGGAAGGCCAATACAAGTTCTTTCCATCCTACTGACATGCTTTTGTAGGATTTGGATGGGTTCTAAAACCATCCGTCTTGGATCTCATAACCATTCCCCACAACGAGTTTGGACTCTGATCCAACCTCCACAGTGTTTTGGCTGCTAATGCTCTACAAAATAGTTATGGGTTTTTTATGCCCCATTCTCCAAGATTTTTGGGGAGATTTAAGGATTTCCATCTAACTAGTGGAATACCTTCCTTCTATTTGTTGGCCATCCACATAAAGGAGAAGCACTTTTTTCTTATTTTTTTCAAAATTCCTTTGGGTATGTAAGCAATTGATGCCCAATATACCAGGATACTTTGTAATACTGCTTTCAATATAATCAACCTGCCTCATTTTGAAAGAAATTAGTTTTTCCATAATGAGACTCAAGTCTCTACTTTCCTATAGAGCCATATCCAATCTTGAAAGGAGTAACAATTTGGATTTAGAAAGAGGCCCAGATATTTCACACCTTCTGATAATGCAGCTATGGGAAATGGTAGTGCCTCTTTTGTATCATTCAATAGATCCTCAGGGAATTCATTGTGGGCTAGAACTGATTTTTCTATGTTTATCATCATACCCATTTCCCTCTGGTACAAGTCTATTAATGATTTGAAAATTGTCAGATTTACTCTAGTGCCACTGCAAAAAATGAGTATATCATCAACGAAGAGAGTATGCGTTACTTCCTCCGTACTTGAAAATTTCAGCCCTTCAATTCTTTTGCAATTCATTGCATGATGGATTAGCCTACTCAAAGCATCTGATACTAAGAGAAAAAGGAAGGGGGATAAAGGGAAACCTTTTCGAATTCCCTGATAAGGTCTAAAAAAAGAGGCAGGAGATCCATTAATCAATACTGCATAGGAGGTGGACTGAACACATCCCATTATCCAATAAACTACCTCTAATAACATTTCGATCTGAATTAAAAGTTTCTGTAAGAAGGTCCAATTTACTCTATCATAAGCTTTTGATAGATCTATCTTCAATTCAAAGGCCTTATGCTTCTCCTTCTTCATTGTATGAAAGGCTTCTTGAGCCAGAGATACTGCATCATGAATTTGTCTATTAAAGAGGAAGCCAAATTGTTCTTCTGTAACAATTTCACTTTAGATTGGTTTGAGTCTTTGAGTTATTATCTTTGAAATTATTTTGTAGATCATATTGCAACAAGAAATTGGACTCTAGTCATCAAAAGAGTTGTTCTTTTGTTTATTTGGGATCAACGTTATGAAGGTTGAATTAATAGCTCCAATAACTTTCCCTGATTTCTGGGATTCCAATATTACTTTTAGAAGATCATCTTTGATATGTTCATAAAAACCCAAATATAATTCCATAGTGAATCCATCAGGTCTTGGGCTCTTCCCCTTTTGAAAATCCTGTAGAATTTTCCTTAACTCTTCTTCAGAGATTTCTGACTTTAAAGGATTATTCATCTCTTCATTGATTAGCTTGGGAAAGAGCCTTAACACCTTTAGAATTTTTGTTATCGGGCATCCTGTAGGCTCAATGAAAAGGGTAATGAAATGTTTCACAACTGCATTTGCTTTGTCTTTAAAATTTCTTACCTTAGTACCCGCTTCATCTTTTATCTCTTTGATAATATTGACATTTCTTTTGTGATTGGCATAGTTGTGGAAGAGTTTTGTATTGCTGTCTCCTTCTGCTAACCATAGAGCTCTGCTTTTTAGTCGCCATAATTGTTATTCCTTTGCTTACATAGATGTATGTTTCCCTTCTAATTGCTTTAAGGTCTCCACCTCTTCTATAGAGAATATGCCTTCTTTTATTGATAAATACATATAATCTATTTCAGATTCTACCCCTCTTAGTTCTTCCTGAAAAAACAACTTTGTGCTTTTTCTCCCAATATTTCGATAACTTTTTAGTTCGAGCTAGGTTATCCATGAACCACTGCATGAAAGAGGAAGTATGAGAACTGCATAGAGGTTGCCATGAATCTAAATTTAGAGTTTTGTAGTCTTCCTCTTCTAGCCATGAAGGGTTAAATTTGAATGGAGAGGGTGGATTTTTATCTGAATTTAGAACTATTAGGATAATTGGTCTATGATCTGATATCCCCCCACTTTGACTGTTGTTTGAAGGATTAGATGTCCATTAATTAATTCTTCAGCAACAAGAAACCGATCCAACCTCTTGGATATCACTTGGTCCCCACCTCTTCGGTTTCACCATGTCGATTCCAATTTCATTGGTTGAAGATCTATCATACCTTTTTTTCAAAGAGATTATTAAAATAAGGGCTTAAAGATTCAGATCTAGCCTTTTTTCCCCACACCTCTTTGTCAGAGAGTGTTAAATTCAAATCTCCCCTACTATCACATTTGGTTTCTCCAGAGCATCTAAGTTCCCTAAGGTTTCCCAAAATGACCTTTTGTCATAGTATGGTCCATAGACATTCATAATAGAGAATGTATACCTTGTTTCGTCATCCATTAAAACCATCTCTATAGCTGAGTTAAGTGATTTTTATGAAATCAGAGTTATGCTTGGTTTCCATGCTATTAGTAATCACCTTGAATGTCCTTCTGCATCAAGGGATTTCATTTTCTAGTCCCTTAAGCAACCACTCAGGGCTTCCTCTGCTTTAATCCCTTCCATCATTATTTATTGAATCAACATAACTATCAGTTTTACAAGACTTATCAGTCTCTTGAGGAAAATTAATTTGGAGGTCCTCCCTAACCCCCTTGCATTGAAGGAGAGAACTATAATTTCAAACCCCCATTAGGGGATTCCACTCTAGGAGCTTGACTAATAGTTGCATGTCTTGGCATGCTTGATGCCCAAAGTTTCTTGCTTTTGGGATTTGGAAAGAAAAAGATTTTCTCCCATCCTATATTTTCAATTTTTGGTTGAGCGCTAGAAATCTAGTCGGACGTTCCTCTTCTTCCTTCTGAGTACTTTTCGATTTGAGATCATACTCTCTCCTCTGGACTAAATTAGTCATTGTACCTTCTATCCTTTGGTCAGATAAAGTACTATTGTTTTTCCTCCTCCATTCATTGAGTCGTTTAAGTCTAACCTGACATCATGTATAACTAAACATGAAGACTCAGAAAGAGCAAGATTAATACCTTTAGATGAATCGTGTCCTCCACTGCCGACTTGCACTCTAAAACCTTCAATATCACATGGTTGATACTTTGTTGAATCCTCTGTTTCTTCCTAAGTATTCTGTACCGATTGGGCCCCTTCCCTATCCACCTCCTTTCCTACACAAATCAGAGTTCTATTTTATAACTATTCCTTGTTTTTGGGTTTTTCTTCACCACCTTCCGTAGGTTTACCACTTTCCTTGTTCTCGACCAAAGAAGAGGTTCGTTCCTTCCTTACCCATATCTTTTTGGTCTTGTGACCTCCTTCCGCATAGTACATTCCTTCTGCAGATGAGCAAATCTTCGACAAGTGAAACACTTGAACGATAGCTTCAAATAATAAAGCTTATGCAACCAAGAACTCTTATGTGTTTCAATCTTTAAAACTTCAAATAGTCCTTCGCTCATGTCCATCTCTACTAGAATTATAGCGTACCTGCGATCAATATTAGTTTCTAATCTTGTTCTAGAGCTACAAATATTCCCAGTTTATTTCCAATTGTCTCCAAGATTGTTTCCTGCCAAAACACCATTGGAAGTCCTAGTAAAATGACCCAAACATGCTGCCTATTATGCGGTTCCCTTCTAGCGTTGAAGTCCAGTCTCCATTTCTGTAGTATGAAACCTGAGAGCCCCCAATGCCAATTACATGCTAGCATCTTTGGCTTGACTTCCTCCTTACAAAGTTTTATCAGAAACTAACCTCATGGTAGTACGTGGAAGTCTGGTGAATACCCTAAATAATTCCTCCAATTCACATCTATGAATTCTGGAGGGCTTCTATTCCCACCACCTTGCCACAAAACCTACTAACCAGGGTCTGCGTCAAGTAATTTGGGATATCATCAAGTTGGATATCTTTCCCTACGACCAACTCCGCGCTACCTTTTCTTGGATTAATGCTTATGTTAAATTTCTTTAGTTTTTTGGCCTTAGATTTGTTTTTGTCACCTTCTTGATTACCTATAGTGGGGCTTTGCATCATGGCCTTTGGTGGCATGTTGGTCTGTACTTCTTCCACCTCTTCAGGTGATGTCATCCTGAATCTCGAGGTGACTTCCTCGTTCATGCAGAAAATTGATCCGTGTAGGACGTCTTCGTTTTCCTCTTCATAATCCACCTCATCCAACTGCATGATTCCCTTGTGTGCAAAAACCGTTCCTTTGAAGTAGTACAAATCTCCTTCACCGTGTTTCACTGAGGTTCGGTTCGTCCACCTTCTGCCATTATTCCTGCTAAGAGTTCAAAAAAATGCACACACCGCCTTCGCTCCTATTTTCTATTTTGCGCATGCACCTTCTCTTTCCTGGCTGTAGAGATCCATCTCTACCCTCTTATAATTCTTTATACACACACACACACCATTTTAGGTGGCATACATGTTGTTTCTCATGAATGTTTGATGTGTATTGATATTTATTATGTTTTGTACCTATATGTTGTTCATATCGATGTTCAGTATTTGATACTTATACATGATAATTTGGTGAGAAACACATGATGATGATACTATTTGTAGATATTGATATGGTTTGTGTTTCTTGTGCATGATGTATATATGGTTATCTCTACATTGTATGCGATATATGTTTTATACATGTTATTCAGACATATACATGTATGGGCTGACCTTGTGTTAATGTGCATGTTAGGTATGATGAATTAAGTGCCAATTAAAGACTTCATTGGCGACCACATCGACAACTATATTGGTGCTCGTTGGGACATGAGTGAAGGTAATGAGTTCAAAATATCATACGAAGAGGCGAGCTCAGAGACATTTGTAGAAGAGAAGTGGGTTGAGGACATGAAACACATTGTTGAGTAGCAACACAATTAGATTAGAATCTAGGTGGACTTGTAGACAAGTTATACCAAAATGGATGGCATCAGTTAATAGGCCTATAACGAAATCATATTCAGCTTGATTGTTTGTAATTTCACCCATGCACAATACAACAGTGTGGTATAAATTTTGGTGGGGGGAGTAAATGTTCCAAGCAGTTGATGCTAGGTTTTTGAAGCAATGACTTGCCCCATCCGCAAAACTAATGTAAATGTGATTGATATCCATATGCAGGAGGAACAAAGGATGTTTTTTAGTTTTGGAACATTGGGATTTAAAACATATATGAACTTTTAAATTTATGTAGTGAACAATGTGTTCAAGAGTGATCTTTGATCAATACTGGGAAACTATACCATAACAAATGGAGTGTGAGTATATTTAGACGTTCACGACAAAGATTGAAGAGCCTTGTGTGCTCTAGTTTGGGATTGGTCGAGGAGGATAATCTTTGAGGGAGGGTAAATCCTCATCAAATGATGATGAATCCTCGCTTGTGAGTAATCCATCCAAGGGAAATATATCTTCGATAGTATCGGCTATCGTGGGAACAATGTTATCCATTGGTGGTTCTTGTGATGGGACACTAAGTTGAAATTGGTGTTGAAGATGCATTTTCTTTAGGTGAACCTCTCGTTCATCATGTAAATTGGGACACTGAAATGAGTAGTGGGCAGTAGAACCACATGCTCAACGTGGGTATGATCCCTTGACTGGAACTAGTCTTGGTGAGTGGGATGTTGTAGGAGATGTGGAAATGATATGATTGAGGATCATATGGTGGTGATTTTCATATGAAGTGCACCCATCTAGTTGGGTGTCGTGGTTCATATTAGTGGGATGAGGTTGTGTCAATATAGGGGGATTTAAAGGGGTGACCCTAAGAGACCCAATTTTTTCCATGTCATCGGTGGTTACCATATTTATTAAGGCTACCTCCTATGGTGGGGTAGGGGTGGGTTCTTCCACTATTTGCATAATGTGAATGGTTTCCAATGCATTCTAAAATTGAGGGAGATTAGGGAAATGGTGCGTATAATTCCCAAATTGAGAACAAATCAAACACGATTTGTTGGTGCGTAATAATTTGGACTTCAGGGTCGATGGGTTTGATGTGCCCCAAGTCTCAGTTTGGGGGGGGGGGGAATGTGTCACTAACATGTGTATTTAGAAAATTTATGAGCTTGAGTAAAGTGGGGGATAGATTTGTTGCGTGATCTTGTTTCCCACATAGAGCACATGGGGGTGTGACCCACATGGTAGGAGTACCATGCATGATAGGTGCTTTTATCATTTGTTGAGTGATGCCCTTCATGTTGAGTTTGGGTGTTCCTGGAAATGATTCATGAGCATGATTTTCTATGATGGGGGATTTCAACTTGGGATGATTAGTGCCCCCATTAATGGGGGTAGTTGGCTTGGGTTGAATAACGCCCCGATTTTATGATTTGGTAGGTTGAGTTGAAGTGGTAACTCACTGCACTGGGACCATCTCATAATGGGATACCGGTGGCGAAGCCATCTCTAGAAATGGTGGTGTAAGGTACCACATAAGTAGACTAAGCGCGAGTTCTAGGAGTGTCAACTAGGCCATGACCGATGTTCCGCGTACTCCCATGGGGGTGTAGAGAAATGGTATATGGAACATGGGTGACACCGATGGCTTCAGGGTTTGCTCAATACCATGGCTTGATGGGGTTGTTGATAACAAGGCCCCAGATGTGGATGCTTCTTTCTCCATGGTGGAAAGGGTACACATGAGACCTTCTGTTGGAGGGGGAATGATAGATGGAGGTCCTGAATATGGCCCTTGTAGGTCATAGTCTTTGTAGACCCCTAAGATAATCTCAATCTATGGCATATTGTTTGTCTCACATACCGTGGGAAATACATTTTCATGATTGGATGATGTATGTTGGTTGTAGTAGCTAAGTTAGTAAAGGGTGATCACTTTACCATTGAAGGTGAACATCATGATACAAAAAACCGAGGAGGTGACCACATTCATGGCATACATATATATACGCCTTAAAATAATGTTGTAGTCAAGTTGGGCATCTATGACTTCAACGTCAATCATGACCATTTTTCCCCTTAGCTCGATGGGGACATTCTGGTACAAGCCGCGTGGTTGGGATGGCCTACCATCATATGCACTAAGAGCGATAAACATGGATGTACTTAGCTTGTACTTGGAGAAACAGGGTTGTACGTTCCATACAGAGGCTTACCAAATGGAGGGTTTGGTATAGTGGGAGTGGGAGCCGACACAATAGGGACAGGTGGATATTGCGTTACCAGTGGCGGTGGTGTGGGATTTGCTTACGATGACACTTTAATTTAGGAAGAAATGGCCCCAATAATCCCATCCAAAGAATGTGACATCCCTACAATGGGAGGATCGAGGGATCGATGATGAGGGACATCTAGTAGTATAGTGTACAAATACCCTGATTGGGCATATATAAGGTCAAAGTGTTGGGCTTTGAGAATAACTTCTTCCTCATGGAGGTAGCCACATCATTTGCAAATAGCTGGTTGGAGTGATTTGAGGAACCAATACAAGAGGAAGGGAGATTGAATGTCAATTTTGCATAACGCACGACGACGATCCCATTCGTGGATATGGTCCACTATATGCGTCGTTCTATTTTGTCGAAACTCTGTTAGAATTTCGAGGCCAAGATCATGTCTTATAGGCAACTAGTAATAGGATAGGAATTATGTGGCAATAGTTTTAAAAGTGGTATGAGAGGTTGTTTCCAAATTGACATGCCATTTCGTGACTACACTGGTTAGGCTTCTTTGGAAGAGATAGAGGTAGATCGAATCTTACACTATGTTGTTAGAGGAACACCATAGATGGAAATACATGATGTGGTTGGTGGGATAATCTCCCTGCTTTCCTTCAAACTTAGGGATATCTAAAGGTATCTTTTTCGGTATATCCGACCAGTTAACGTCATGGGATATGGGAATTTGACTAACTTATCTAGGTCAAGAAGGTTCAAACTTGCCATGAATGGTAATCTTGGATTGGGGGCCACCATGTTATTTTGAATGATGTTTCCTCACAAGGGAGACCTTGGACTATGTGGCGGTGATCTTTGTATTCTAGGGGAAGATGAAGATGTAGTGGGACTTCCTCTCAATGAGGGAGATGAAGGTTAAGTATTCCTGTGTGGGGGAGTACTTAATGATAAACCTCTTCCATGAGTAGAGGATGGGAAAGGATCAACACTATATTTAAGGGGAGACATTGAATCAAATAAGGTGTATCCTTGTCTATATGATCCAATCAATGTGGCATGGGAGTAGCCTCGACCTAGTGATCTCCCTCATGTGCCATGGGGAGATAATGGAAAAACACCCCTTGAGAGAGGGGAAAGACCTTGTAGTTTACGAGACTGCCTTAGGGGGTGTTTTGTTCCTCAATGTTGGAAGGATAGTTGTCAAATGAGAGTGATGGATGATGGAATAAACATAGTGTAGACAAATGCAAAAATTATTCCAACCACAACAGATGCTATATGGTGCAATATGTGAGTGATATGTGCAAATATGTCTTAGTGCAATGGTGTCCACATGTTGGCTCTTTTTAAATTATGAGTTTAATGAATTTATATTTAGAAAATAATAACAAATGTAAATTACCTAAAAATACCTAACATCCTTCCTCTCAATTTGTAAATAGGCTTCCCCAAAACACAATTGATGGTGATAATGGATTCCACTCAATAATTGACTAGTGGGTATCAAAAAGAGCCAGTTCTACTGGAGATGGGTCCAATGTTCCAATCGTAAAGACTTGGCAACACCCCCCAACAGAAATAGTTGACTTCAGGAATCACTTGCACTCACAAGCATTCCTTTGTGATTTCCTAAGTTTGGCCACTATGGTTGTTAGAAAATGACAACAAGGAAGGTCTTCTAGCATTGCATGTGTCCTTGCATGCTAGAAAGACATTAAACATGAATCCATATGTATTAAAGTGATTTTGCTAAATTTTGACTTAGGAAAATACTTTAATTATTCTAATTTGATTTTTACTTAATGGAATCACTTTTAATAAAGTGAAAAGTGAAATATTTAAGTGATAGCCAATCTAATCTTAGCCATTGATCTCACCGAAGGATCACATCCATTGATCCATAGTGAGGGTTAGGGTTTTCACTTAACCATTCAGTTAAAAAGAGATTTGGTGGAGAGGACATGTACGTAGGAGAGATACAAATAGAGAGAATTTAGATAGAGGATTTTGTTGAGAAGACGGAGGAACAATTAACCAATAGTGTCACCAAGATTCTAGGTAGAGCTAGGCCGTATAGGATCACTGTTATAGCTAGCCCAAAATGACACATCTCTGCCTGTGACCACTTTCCCATGATTTCGTTGCATGTCGGCACTTCATGAAAGTCACTGAAAAAACACCTATATTGGAGGACCCATATCTTGAGTTCTGTAACTCCGTTTGACCTCATTTCTGTACCATTGGAAAGGTATTTCAGTTAGCTAAAACTTTCTAGAAGACACCAAAGTCTGAAAATGCCTAGAAATACCCTAAAGATGCGTTTTTTGTTCATTCAATATTTTCCTTAAGAAAAACCCACGAATGTGCCTCTTAGCATTTAAACATTAAAACATGAGTTAATTGGAGATTAGTTAAGTCATTTAACTTAATTTCCTTAACTGCTGTAACTTCTCCAACCTTCAAAACTACCTTATTTCACCCATATAAATAGAGGTAGGGAGGTCCATGAGAAGGGACTTGGAATTTCTGGATTGTTATGCTGGAGGAATCGGGACTCTCTTTGCCCACACCTTTGCCCTGGAGGTCTTCCCCTTGTGTTGCAGAGCTTGGAGGCTGAGTTCTTTGGAGAAGAGAAGTAGCAGAACCAGATCAAGGTTTCATGAGGTGCCAAACTTGAAGAGAAGGTATACTTGTACTTGTTTTCAAGATTAATAAAGATGTGATGTCCTTCTTCTTCCCAAATCATTGTTCAATGTGTGATTGAATCTCTGTTTCTGATCATATGATGATGTTATTCAGATCATTTGTTTATGTTTATTTGATTATCATTGTCTTATATGTGGTCATAATGGTTTGAGGAAGGTATAACTTGTTTTGCAGGTCTCTTGGAGCAAGAGGAGCAAGAAGAGGATTGAAGAGAAAGCTCGGACCAGCCTTCAGTTAATCAGGTGTGGATCTTTCTCATCTCTGAAACTTGCTGTTATATACTTGCTGAACATTGTGCATCTCTCTTTCAACCCCAATACGTTGATGGCCTCTTAAACCCTAGCCATAGGATACTTTCCTTTACAACAGAAATGGCGACTCCACTGGGGAGAGCCTTGTCTGTTTGGGGTTTCTCTTGATTTCTTTCAGTCTTTTGCATTGTTTCAGTTCCTTCTTGCCACTTAGGAACACTTTATAAATCTGATAGCACACTTCCCCTGCCTTCTTAAGGTGGTTTTTACCCTTTTTGGGAATTTTTCCACCCATTCACGAGTTGCTCTTCTGAACAGTTGCGAATACTTGCTTGCATTCGCGGGTTGCTATACTGAACAGTTGCGAGTCATTCGCGGGTTGCACTTATAGACAGTTGCGAATGCCCCTTTAAATACTGTTTTTTCCTCTTTTGTGATTTTTCTTCTGTTTGAAGGTGTTTTGGGTAGGTTTTTTAGGGTCCTCTGCAGGTGCATGACTCTAGGGAGTTAGTTTCATCCTTTTTGCTTGTTCTCTATCTATGTGGTAAGCCTTTTATAGCATTAGGGTTTGTTCTTTGCTCTTTCCCCCATCTCCTTTGCTTGGTTTGATGTTTGGCTTATGTTTTTGGTCAGCCTCTGTTAGTGATCTTTGGTTGATTTCAGAATCTTGTTGGTGCTAGTTTCCTTCTTGTTTTGTTGGTTAACTTCACCATGCCCAATTTGTTGACTTGTCTCTTACGCAAACCTTCTTTCCAAGTAGAGTTTATGCTGACTTTAGCTTGGTCTAGAGTTTGTTGGGTGGTTGTATAGCAGGGATCCTTTTGTTTTGTTCTTTTTATCTACATGCTTTGCTTTGTAGGTAGTTTTTCTTTTGCACTTATAAAAGAAAATTAAAAAAGAACTTTTATTTCTTGCTTTTCCCCCTACTTCTTTCTTTGGTTTGACCTTGTTGGACAAGGTACTGAGCAGCCTTTGTTTGTAGGTTAGATTGATGCTTGGGACTTCTTGACCTTTGTTTATGTCAGTATTTATGCTCAGTCTTTTCATTCCAAAGTGTTGGCTTGTTAACTTTTGTAAGCTTTCCTTTTAAAAGAGGTTTATATTCAACTTTAGGGAAACCTAGGGTTTGTTTTCGGGGTATAAAGTAGTTGTCTATTTGCTTTGCTTACAGTACTTGTTTGCATTAGTTCATAGGCTGATTTTTTCTTTTGCATTTTATAAAAGAAAAAGAAAAAGACAAAAACATGTTTGCTTTATATGCATATAGATTAGGCTGTTAGTCTAGATTGCATAGCATAGCATTGTTTTTGAAAAATTTAAAAAATATAAAAAGATTTGATCTTTTTTGGCTTTCAAGTTATTTGAAAATATAAAGAGAATAGCTATTTGCTTCTTTGCATCTCATTTCTCTTTGCTTAGTCATTTTGTTTTCATTTTTTGAGTCAAAACACCGCATCAGTTTCATGCCATTTACCCTCTGAGTAAAAACAGCCCTTAAAATAAACGATATAATTTTAAAAATTTACTAGTAAGTTTTATTTTATAGGGTCATACACCAACTAGCTTAGGCTAGACTTGTGGGGTAGGGAGTTTAAACTCCCCACAAGTGTTAAATTTCAGACGTAGTTGGCCTATCACTAGGTAAATCCTTGATTCTACCACTGTATCTGGGAAGCTCCTCTCAAACGGGAGTTAAGCACGAGGCCGCGTGGAGGCTTGGACAGAGGAGATAACCCTCCAAATCCTTGTCAAAGCGTAACTCATGACTTTTGCGCATTTGGGGATTCTGTCCTAGACAGAGTTTCGGGCTCAGCTACCCTGCCCACGCGTATGATTCCGGCTTGCTACTGTCCCCCCAGACTGTTGGTATTGCCAAGGTAGCCTTTAGTCTCTTGACATTTAGGGTTCATACACAGGTAAACCAGAAGGTTATTTCTGGTTGACCTTGGACAGACTTGGAAGGTAACCCTTGTGGAAAGTGTAGGAGGGTGGTGGGTGATTCCTCTGCTTGTGCCTGAGAACCCCTCAAGGACGCCAAGTAACTGTCTATCAGCTTTCTTCTGGAAAGTGTCATCTTAAACCTATTTGTCTGTTTGAGCTTTAGGAATTTTTTAGTGAGTGCTGTGTGGTTTGTCTGCACTTAGTGGGCCTTTAGGTGTCTGCTTTGTAATTTTGGTTGACCATCAACCTCAGACTTTGTCTCTCATTTTGAATCTATGGCTAACACTCCTTTGAACACCAACCAAGAGATCCCCATGATGGGAGCTCCTTGTCATATTCCTCTCACAGGGAATGTTGGTGTTCCCTTGATGGACACCTTGAATCTTCTGGGATTCACCATAGGGCTACTGGTGTGGCTATTTTCCAT
>LPNX010718575.1:750101-787739 GCA_001517045.1 Pseudotsuga menziesii | reverse complement strand
AGCAGCGTAGTAGTCTATCCATGGCAATGGGTAGGGATAAGAAAGGAAGAGCCTTAATTTAGTTCAGAAAGACTCCTGGCTAGCAGCAAGTAATTTTTTTTTAAAAAAAATTTCACCCACCGTCGATACAGCGACGGAAAGGCAAATATTTTTTTTTAAAGAATTTTACCCACCGTCGATATAGCGACGGAATTGCGTGGGTATAGCGACGGCACGGAGTCGATATAGCGATGGAACGGCGTCGATACAGCGACGGAACAGCGTGGGGATAGCGACGGCTTGGATTTCCATTTAAAAAAAAACCTTGTACAGAGCGTGGCTATAGCGACGGGCAGGGGTCGTCGCTCTTGCGACGCAAATTAGGGGTTGTCGCTATTGCGACGAAATAGTTTCCACGGAACAAAAAACACTTAGACGTCGCAATATCCACGCTTTTCCGTGGATATTGCCACGTTTTTGCCGTGGCAAAATTGATCACTTGTACTAGTGAGTGCTTAGATCCAACATGGCCTGCAGAGGTTGGATAGGTGCCCCCAGCATGAACCACAGAGGCTGGGTGGTTGGATTCAACTTGACTTGCAGAGGTTGAACAGGTGCCCCCTTGCTTATGTGCCTTCTTCCTATTCCTCCTTCTTTTACTCCTTTTAGACTGTCAGTTACTAGTATCAGTACTTTCACCGCATGAGGTAGAAGGAGGAGGAGAATCAACTACAGGTGAAGGGGAAGCAGTGTTTTGATGCTCTGGATATAAAGAGCTTACTTGAGAAGCATCAGGAGCATTCAGGACAGTTGGGGTGGAAAACAACCACACTGGTAGCCCTAGGGTGAATCCAGGAAGATTCAGGGTGGCCATCAAGGGAACACCAACATTCCCCGTGAGAGGAATAGTACAAGGAGTTCCTAGCATGGGGATCTCTTGGTTGGTGTCCAAAGGGGTGTTATCCATAATTTCAAAACAAGAGACAAAGTATGAGGTTGATAGACAACCAAAATTACAAAGCATGCACCTAAAGGCACACTAAGTACAGACAAACCACACAACACTCACTATAAATTCCTAAATCCAAATAGACAAACATGTATAAGATGTACTTTCCAAAAGAAAGTTGATAGACAATTACTTGGTGTCCCTGTAGATGTTTTTAGGCACAAGCGTAGGAATCACCCACCGCCCTCCCACACTTTCTACCGGGGTTACCTTCCAAGCCCGTCCAAGGTCAACCAGAAATAACCTTCCGGTGTACCTGTGTATGAACCCTAAATGTCAAAGAGACTAAAGGCTACCTTAACTATATTGACAGTCTGGGGGGACAGTCGTCAGCCGAACTCGTACGCATGGGCAGGGTAGCTGAGCCCGAAACTATGTCTAGGACAGAATCCCAAGATGCGTAAAAGTCCTGAGTTACGTTTTGACAAGGATTCGGAGGGTTATCTCCTCTGTCCAAGCCTCCACGCAGCCTAGTGCTTAACTCCCGTTTGAGAGGAGCTTCCTAGATACAATCAAAGTAGAAAAGGATTTACCTAGTGATTGGCCAACTACGTCTGAAATTTAACACTTGTGGGGCATTTAAAGTCCCTATCCCACAAGTATAGCCTAAGCTAGTTGGTGTATGACCCTATAAAATAAAACTTACTAGCAA
Source organism: Pseudotsuga menziesii (assembly GCA_001517045.1). Classification (NCBI taxonomy): domain Eukaryota; kingdom Viridiplantae; phylum Streptophyta; class Pinopsida; order Pinales; family Pinaceae; genus Pseudotsuga; species Pseudotsuga menziesii. The sequence goes on along the minus strand of LPNX010718575.1, from coordinate 786,099 downwards.
TTTTTAAAATTATATCGTTTATTTTAAGGGTTGTTATTAGTCAAAGGGTAAATGGCATGAAACTTATGTGGTGTTTTGACTCAAAAGCTGAAACAAAAGACTAAGCAAAGAGAAATGAAATGCTAGAAGCAAAAACTATTCTCTTTATATTTCTTTTTCAAATAGAAACTTGAAAGCCAAAAAGAATAAAATTCTTTTTATATTTTTTCAAAAACAATGATATGCTATGCAATCTAGACTAAAACCCTAATCTACATGCATATAAAGCAAACATATGTTTTTGTCTTTTTCTTTTATAAATGCAAAAGAAAAACAGCCTATCCACTAATGCAAGCAAGTACTGAAAGCAAAGCAAATAGACAACTACTCTTCACCCCACAAACAAACCCTAGGTTTCCCTAAAGTTAGATATCAACCTCTCTTGAAAAGAATGCTTACAAAGGTAAACAAGCCAACAAATTTGGAACTGAGCAATAAGATTGACATAAACAAAGGTCAAGAAGTCCCAAGTATCAATCTAAACCTACAAACAAAGGCTACTCAGTACCTTTTCCAAGAAGGTCAAACCAAATAAGGAGGTAGGGGGGCAAGCAACACAAACAAGTATAGGTTCTTTTTAATTTTCTTTTATAAAAGCAAAAGAAAAACTACAATATACTATACTTGAGCAAACTTGAATCAAATAAACTGTCTGAAAGCAACAAACTGAAGCAAACAGGCTGGCAGAACCAAAAGACAACCAATAAAGGAAGGCTAGGAACCCTAGCTTGGGTGCAAACAATGACAAAAAATCACTGTAGACTTACAAGGGTGAGTAACGGCCAGCCATTGTCAAAGACAGAATAGAAAAACAAAACCTAAGACCCTGATCACTGGACTGGACAAAGACACTTTAACCTACTACCCAAACAGACCAAAATACTTCAGGATGCAAACAGTAAACAATCCAAGACAAAAAGACTCAAGGGATTTCGAAAAAGCACTAAGTGTGATCACCCAATGTATTCAAACAAGCTACACAACATTCATAAGGAAAATCTACTCAGAAAAATAGGGATTATACCAAGAAAAGAACAAGCAAACTTTAACTTGAAAATCCCAATTTCCAGGAGTATTCGCGACTGTGTATAAGAGCAGGTCGCGAGTGATGCGCGACTGTCTAGTATTACAACCCGCGAATTCAAAGCAGTATTCTCGACTGTCTAGAAAGACAACCCGCGAATGGGTATAAAAATTTTCTCAAAAAATCAAGAAAAAACCCAAGACTTTCAAACGCTGAAGAAAATAAGAACCAGGATAAAAATCACAGACAAAATTCCAAGCAAAGACTGGTCAGGATACAGAAAAACCTACAACAGTCTAGGCATCCCCAGCGGAGTCGCCAGTTCTGTTGTAAAGGAATATACACCAAATAACCATAGGTATGGGGTTACCAACATACTCAATTACTTGCAGACAATTGACTTCTAAAGTACAAAATAGGAAATAGAAGGATTAGAAGGACTTACTCAATTAACGAAGGTCGATCCTTGCTATCCTCTTCCTCTCTGTTCCACTTCCAAAGTCTTCAAGATTGCTCCTCTTTCACCTGTCAAGAAACACTCTTCCAGATACAAGGTGATTCATATACATATAAGCAGGTTAGATAAAACATATATCATTCTGAAATATAAAAATTTATCAAACCACAAGACATGAAACACATATGGAAGAAGTAATCTCTTTATTATCAATAATGGAAAGAGTTTAAGGTTACAACCCAACGTCTGAGACAAGGAATCCTCTGTAACCAAAGGATTCTGAGTTCCACTGCTCCAAAGACTTCTGTATACAATCCACCAGCATAACTTTGCTCTCCAAGTCTGTATATCAAACACCCTCCCCAAGGCTTGTATTTATATGGAGAAAATAAGGCAGTTTCGAAAGCTGAGGAGGTTGAGACAGTTAAGGTAATTAAGGAAAAAGGCTTAACTAATCTCAATCAATCGAGTGTTTTTATTTTTAAATGTTAAGGGACACATTCGCAGGTATGTAGTAGAGCAACCCGCGAATGATTCACGAATTATCATAAGGGCAACCCGCGAATACATAGATTCGCAACTTGCATCAACTAGGACTCGCGAATGACTCCCGAGTTGTATAAAAGAATAGTCGCGAATACAACTCAACATAGTAAAAATGGCAAAGTAACCATCTGGATGGGGAAGGAATGTATTATAAGAATCTCATCAAGAGTACCCTGGGTAAACCTCAATCCATAGATGTCCTTTTGTGTACCAACATGAGGAATGTCGGCACTCGGACGGAGAGGTGCCATTTAGGCGGATAACACGTGGAATTCTTTCCCCATAGTAATTCCAGATCGGTGAGAGAAAACTTACGGATCAAAGATCCTTTAATATACACTATAAATCAATATTGCCTAATCGTATCCTTTATACATTAAGTTATCACATACCTAAAGGGTCGATTTAATAAACATCATTAACACCTCAATACAGGGTCACAAGTCCACATCGTGGCTACCCTAGGTGGCACAAGTGGTAGAACCACAATCTAATATTGCAGAATGAAAATACTTCAGATGGCCGTAATCCTATCCTTTAGCTACCACCACAATCTTATAACATCAGGTATTACAAATATATATTGAGACTATAAAAATGAAGGAACTTCGTTTCTTTCCACGACCGTAAGACGATCTATGATGGAAGCCAAGGGTTTCAACATAATCCACGTAATTAATTACACACACAATAATTTACAAAAGCAACGTTGACAATAAACCAGCTGAGGTCAGCTCCCAATTCTTTAATCTATCGAAAGGATATATCAAAGTATATATGCATGCATACAGAGTGGTTATAAGACCATTATTAATGCTTCCACTACAAATCAAAACCAAAACTGTATCAAAAACTACAAAGGAATAAGACCCTCCAAGGGAATTCCAAAACCATACCAAGGTTTAAACAAAACAAAAAATAATCCATAATATTTTACAGTTCCAGTATTTGCTACAAGCCGACACAAACCGTTAAGGTTTTTCAAACAACCTGGACTAGTTTACCTCAATAAGAGAGACACTTATCATAATCGTTGTGGCTACCGGGAAGCCCTCACGACTTCTGCCCAACGAGATCTGCAACCATCAATTGGTTTGGTCAGTAACAACTTTGCAACTTAAAAAAGAAGTATAAATGATTGTTTTTTAAACAAGGTTGAGTGTGTCTTACCCAAGAGTTTGGAAACGCGGTCCTGGGAGGAGGTGACCCTGTTGCCTTCCTCTCCAGTTCTGAGACCTGCATTTTAAAAACTGGTTACTATTAGTACACTTTGATTTTCATCTTTCAAAACAAGATTGAAGAAACCACAGCATTGGAAGTTCTTACCTTGGCACTAGGAAATGAGGGCCAAGGGTTTGCTCCTCCGAGCAACATTATCCCTCCACATCCTGTAGAAAACAATACCTATAAGTAAATCAAAGAAAACAAAGTGTAGAAGAAAATTCATTATTTAAGTTGAAGACACAGGTTCAGTCATGCTTATCTTGGAAGACTGTTCATGGCATTGAAAGCTCGAGCGGTTACTGGAGCTCCAGTTTGGATGGAAACTCGTCAAGATAGAAGGAGAAGCTATGGCTATGATAGAGAAACCATTTTTAAACACCATTAACCCTGTGAAAAACCGAGTTGAGAAGCACAACGAACAGATTTCGACCCTCGACTGACTATTGACAAGTAAAACAATACAAGTGAAAAAACCCAGACAGAGTAAAGGCTTTCAAAACCTTATTGAACTCCAGTAATCTCACCATCCAGTTGTAGGGTAGGGATCGCATCTCGTATTGCCTCGTGTTCCTGGATGCGCTTCCAACTCGCAGCCAGGACGAACTTAAATGTCAACCAAAGGACAAATTTATTGCATGTCCAAAAAATTTAGAACGAAATCATTGCAAATCCAAGCCTTGGATAGTGTAATAATAAAACCAATCATATAACCTATGCCATGGATAGTAGGGTCAACATATCTTCAAACCTTGCATCAAAACCATTCCATAAACCTTGTATCATATGCATTGCTAGAACCTTCGTAGGGTTGTATTAGGGCCCTATGCCACCATGGGTTATGGCTAGACCCATACCCATCCTTGGTATGTACCAAATAAATTTACATAACTGCCAATAGCTTAGCGTTGGGTTAGGATAAGGTATTTGGGAGGGTCTTAAATCATAATATAGGATTAGTATTGAAACTTAAGAACCATAATAAACTTTTAAACCATATTTCATGCATGATATATGATCTTTCTCTTTAAACCATGGCTAAGGTTGTATCTACTCTTGTGCATAACATACTATAAATAGATGCATCAAACCAACTTATGTAGAGTCATGAAGTTTTTATTTAAGGTCAAAACATGTGGTTCCATGCCAAGCGCAAGTAGATAAACCCTCATTTTATTCATATTAAGAGGTCGTCGGATGGAGAACCATACTTTACAAACCCTAAGCCTCTCACGCTTAGGGGCAAGTCTTACATACACAATGCAACTATGATAAGGCCAAGCCTTGAAAGTAAGATAATAAATTTCAAAACAACTAAATAAAGTACATCACCTACAGGAGTATGGTGGAAGGTTCCGAAGGAACTGGCCATCATAATCATCAAAAAATCCTGTCGTAAGCAGCATGACAATAGATATTAAAACTAGTGTTAATTTACACATAGAATTTTGCTAAAGTAATTGTAAAAATAACACATGTAATAATTTTTTTAATGTACGATTTTTAGGTATGTTACAAAGAGGACATTGCAGAGGAAGGGGGGGAAGATCTAATCAAGGAGAAAAACAGTGTTATAGATGTGAAAAAACTAGTCATGTTGCCAGTTATCGTAGAACTTCTTGGGATAAAACTGTTAACAAGAAAGAGAAAATACAAGATAAAGGAAACGATAAAGGTAACCCTCTTGAATCTTCACATTATTTTGTTGCACATTGTAATCTTGGAATTGAAGAAGCTTTTAATACTTCATTTTATTGGAATGACATTTGGTTATTAGATGATGGATCCACATGCCATATGACATTTAGAAAACACTTCTTTGAGACATTTAGTGATCAAATTTATGGGGTAGTACATTTGGCAGATAATTCCTAGTTAAAACCTTCAAGAATTGGCTCAATTAGATTGAAATTATCAGGACTTGCTGATTACATATTTTCTGATGTTCTTTATGTTCCACAATTGAAGATAAATCTAATATCTCTTGTGCAAATTAGACAACAAGATCACTCAATAATTATGTTTGATGCTATCGTTGAGATTAGAAGAGATTGTGATAATGTGATTGTAATGATTGGAGTGGAAGATAACAAACTTTTAAAGTTGAATGGTACCTCATCCAATTCACAAAATTCTGCGAATTTGGCTCACCATAATAGTAATTTATCTTCCAACTTGTTATGACATGCTATATTTGGTCATATTAATTATGATAGCCTCATAATTATGGAACAGAAAGTAGTTCAAGGGATTCCTACTATTCCAATACAACTTTACCAATGTGATGCTTTTATTTTAGGCAAGCACAGTAAACAACCTTTTCATGATTCTATGTTTTGAGCTTCAGATCTTGGTCTTGTCTTATTCACTCAGATTTATGTGGGCCCACGCCATTTCCATTAGAAAACGGTAACAAATATATAATGACTTTTATTGATGACTTTACAAGGATGTGTTGGGTTTAATTATTAAAAGCAAAATCTCAAGTTTTTGATACATTCAGAAATTTTTATTTGTGTATTAAAAATGAAACTCGGCTCAATATTGGAACCTTTCGAACCGATAATGGTGGTGAATACACAGCTCAATATTTTGCAGGAGAATGGTATTAAACATCAAACCACTGGTCCTTATAATCCACAACCAAATGGTGTGGCAGAACATATGAATAGGACATTGTTGAATATGGTAAGATCAATGATGTTTTTAAGAATGTTAAGTTAATGTTTTGGGGAGAAGCAATTCTTTATGCTATCTACATTAAGAATATATGTCCTTTTGCTACACTACAAAACAAAACACCTCATGAAATGTGGCATGGCCATCTTCTAGCTTTCAATCATTTTAGAATTTTTGGTTCCACATGTTATGCTTTGATGTGTGAGCAACAAAGAAATAAACTGGGAGCAAGAAGTCGAAAGTGTATTTTTTGGGATATTCTAATATTTCTAAAGTTTATAGATTGTATGATGAAGATAACAAGAATTTTATTGTTTCTAGAGGTTTTATATTTCTTGAATTTGAGAAATATGCACTCACTATTAATAAACAACTTGCTCAGCTTGATAGATTTCATTCTAAAAAAATCTATCATGAAAGGGATAATGAACTTCCAAATCTTGAAGGGAGGATTCATGTTCTAAGTTAATTTTTAGAATTTTCTTTGACAAAAACAAGTTCTTCTAATGCACAAGTTGATGAAAAAGAGGGTCATAAAGTTGATGATATTGTTAATAGAATGGATAAGTTGAGTCTCATAGATAATGAAGAACCTGCTCTTGAAGAAGAAACATAGCAAGCACCACAACAACAACTTGGTATATCAACACAGACTAAGACATTTCCAAAAATGTATGATGATTTTGTCACATTAGATTGTGAATTAAACTTTTATACTTTTGATGAACCTGCATCTTTTCAAGAAGCAGTAACTAGTGATGTATGGAAAAGTGCAATGCAAAGAGAGTATGCTGCTCTCATAAAAAATGGAACTTGGAGGTTGGTGGACCCTCCAATTGGAACCAAACATAATGGATTCAAGTGGATATATAAGAACAAGTATAAAGCATATGGCTCACTTGACAAACACAAAGCGAGACATGTAGCAAAATGATATGCATAGAAAGAAGGTGTTGATTACACAGAAACATTTGCTCCTACAACAAAATGGGGCACTATTCGAACTATTCGAACCCTGTTTTCATTAGTGGCACACAAAGGATGGAGAATACATCATATAGATGTTAAAACAACCTTCTTGAATGGAGGCTTGAAAGAAGATGTTTATATGGATCAACCTGAAGGTTTTTCTATCAAAGGTCAAGAACAAAAGGTATGCAAATTGGTAAAATATTTGTATGGTTTGAAGCAAGCACCCTGAGCATGGTATGCAAATTTAATTGAACATTTTCTCAAATTGAATTATAAGCATTTCAATCTAGATGATGCAACTTTATTGGTCAAGAAAGTTGGAAGATTGGTTGTATATCTAGTTGTCTATGTGGATGATTTAATTATCACATGAAATAATGATGATTATATAGCCTCTATTAAAAGAGAGTTGAAAAAGGTTTTTGATATGATAGATTTGGGATTATTGCATTATTATTTCGGAATCGAAGTAGATAAAAAACCAAAGCACATTTTTATTTCTCAGAAAAAATATGTTGGAGATTTATTGAACAAATTTGGTATGCAAGATTGTAATCATGTTTCTACACCAATGGAGCAGGATCTAAATCTTACTTCAAATGAAGGTAGCACATTTGAAGATCTAACAAAGTACAGGTAGCTTGTTGGAACTTTAATTTATCTTACTACTACTCATCCTAACATAAATTTTAATGTAGGAATACTTTCCAGGTTTATGCATCATCCTTGTGAAGGTCATTGGAATGCAACAAAACAAGTGCTCAAATATTTAAAAGGAACTCAATCTTATGGCATCAAATATTCTAAAGTTTCAGACTTCCATCTCATTGGTTATTCAGATTATGAATTTGTAGGAGATAAAGAGCATGGGGTGTTTACTTCAAGTTATTTGATGAACCTTGGATCAACAACTATCACTTGGAGATCACGAAAGCAATCTGTTCATGTTGATTCTACAACTGAAGTTGAATATGTTGCAGCAACTCAAGCCACAAAAGAAATCATTTGGCTTCGTAAAATACTTGAATACTTGCAGGAGAAACAAATGACTTCAATGCCTCTCTTTGTTGACAACTCTTCTGCAATTCAATTGGCCAAGAATACAAAATTCCATGATCGAACCAAGCAAATAAACACCAAATATCACTTGATTCGACATCATGTTGAGGCCAAAACCCTTCATCTGACACATTGTTCTACTTCAGAGCAAATTGCAGATATCTTTACTAAAGCATTGGGCCGTGAAAAGTTTGAAAAAATTAGAATGCAACTTGGCATGTCAGATGTGCCTTCGGATTAAGGGGGCAATGTTGAATAATCCTTCGAGATTTAATTGTAAATAATATTTTAGTTATTAGTTAGTAAATTCTCCTTAATAATATCGTTATCTAAATGTAGATAATGGTTTTGATTTCCTTTATATGTAATACTCTTCTACTAAATAATTCATTCATTGTTGAGGTTCTTCACGGCCTGTGTGATTAGGTAGAAATAATGAATAACATGAATAATTAAAATGAAATAAAAGAAAGAATTTTGTTTATTGTTTTTTCAGCATAGTGAACTCTTTAAAGATAACTAAATAACATGAATCTTAAAAAACAAATGCAAAAGATTATTATGTTTTCTTTTGTGTTTTAGCATAATGAAATGTTCAAAGATAACCACATTTTCTCTAGAAATGGCTAAATACAACCTAATTTGCACATTAAGTTGAACGATGTTAAATATATAAAAATGAAATTAAATTAACATTACATCACATAAATAATCTTATATTTTCTTATAAATTTATTGAAATTTACAATTTCAGTATTACTTTGTTTATTAATTTTTATGTAATTAATTCACCACTACAACTAAGCATTAAATACTTATATAATATAATACACTGCTTAAATACTTATATAATACAATGTTTTGAAAGCATTTTTGTAAATACATAATAGAGATACAACCATTAATAAATATATGAATATACTAAATAGTCGTATGGTAAGCCGCATGGATCTTTTCAAAAATAAATATTTTATTGTGAGATTTGTAATGACCAATTATGATTGTGACTAGTATACATTTTTATGAATCTTATTAGTGAAGATCATGTTTTCTTTTTTACTTATTAAAAAGAATGTATTATATATAAAGTATAAAGTATATTTTGTTATGTTATAGTTTCCAAATTTCCATTTTTGATTAGAAATGTAACTATAGGTTATGTAGGTGGAGAGGAACAATGTAGGTGGATAGGCACAACAATCCACAGTCCAAGAGACACTTTGGAATTAGGAATGTAAGAGTCATTTTTATATGTATTTATGTGTATATAGAAAATTGTACTTTTCACACCAATTCTTTTTGTGTTTGTGGTACATATGCTTATATATTTGGCTTCGCTGAGACAATCTATTGTCTTCCCTGCAGTGGTATGGTATCAGAGCTGAGAATATCTATGAGGCCCGTGTTATTTTGCAAAGCTTAGAATTCTGCATGCCAGTTCTCTGGTAACGTTTCTCCACCCATTCCTCTCCCTCACGCGGGCTGAATCTTCATTTCGTGGTGCATTGAGTGAAGACAAGAACTAAAACCCTAACCTCAGCTGCAGTTTGGTTTTGAAGATTGTCAATGCATACTATTGTTGTGCATGGAGCGTGCAGTTGTGTGTGTAGACCGTGGAGACCATGGATCGAGGACTTGCGTATCGTTTCTGATTGTTGTTTCCGCATTGCGTGGAATGAGCACGCTCTCATTCTGTTGAATGAACTATTGAATGGAGTGAACGCTCTCTCATTCTGGTGCTGCGTTGTGATCTCTCTACCAAACCGTGGAGCCTTTGCTGCGTGAACGCAACCATCTCTCTGCTCTCAGTGCTCATGAGTGATATACGAGGGATATGAGTGAGTGATATAACATAATTACCCACGGGATTAGGGTTTGTAGAGGAGATGTCTACGAAAGATTGTCAGTTTGGTTAAGGTGATCGAAAGATATTCTGTGATGTCCATCGTCTCGTAGATTTTATCGTCAAAGAAACTACACGTAATCTCTATGAGTTTGTGTGGGATCAACCAATTTTGTAAATTCAAGTTGGAATTTGTAAACGAAAATGTATAAATGTACTGTTGGCCGTGTAAATTTTATGTCGACTGCTCCTTTCTTCCTCCGGCTCATTGGCGTTTAAACGTTTCAAAGAGAAACACTAAGTCGTTCTGGTGGAAAATAGCAAAAGATCTCTGCGTAAAAGAAAAACTAAGAAGAATAATGTTGCGTTTGCAATCAGTCTTCTTGTTGCCACTGAGCTTTCTTTCCACCGTTTTCAAGCACGTGAAATATATATTTTACTGCATCCATCCTCATTGTGAAGTTGAAGTTGAAGTTGTTGCTACGTGGATTATTGATGTCTCGAGAAAGAGCTGCACATCATTACCAGTGGATGCGTGGGAGATGTGTGAATTCACTGGTGGAGCTGGAAGCAACCTCCGACTGCACGAGATTCTATTCATGAAGCTGTCTGTGGATGTGAAGCGATTGAGATAAAGTTAAGAGTGGGGGAATTTCAAGAAGAGAATTGTATCACCTTTTGATGGTCCTCGCTAGCTACGACCTTTCACATGATGATGGTTGTGAAGTTGTGTGTTGGTTAGACCCCTCCATGAGCTTATCTCAGGATACAGCTACATGAAATAAGGATGGCCCCTTCTGTTGCAGCTGCAACAATTTTCCAAAATTTTAAAAAACTTTAGGACCCTTCTTTGCTTGAATCAGTTGGATTTTCTTCTTGAAATTGGTCTAAGAACTTTCAGAAAGACTTTGCTTATGCTTGGATTGAGCTACCCATTGTTTTGATTCCTCCTCTGATGCCTTAAGTAATCCACTTTTTGATCGAGTTCTATCGCTGCCCTTAAGCGCATTTGAAAACATGCTGGTATCGGAAGATGATTTGTTTTGATTTTCCACCGTTGCGGGTGGATCTTAGCTTTGGTCTTCCACCGTTGCGGATGGATTTTTTGTTTTGCGGAAAGAAAAACCTTCCGACTTCCGACCCGTTGGGTTTTTCACGTCGGACGCTTTTTTGTTTGGCATCGGAAGCTTTTACGATCATTTCTTCCGTCATTGCGGATGGGTTTTCGATTTTGACTTTCGGTTTTTTCCCGATCCGAGTGATTTTTTCCACTGCTTTTGAGCTGTGAGTCGGAACCTTTTATCATGTCAGTTATCCCTGTTGCGGAAAGATTTAAACTTTTGTCTCCCGATCTAAAACCTTCCGACGTCCGATCTCTCAAATGCTATCCGATGTGTATAACTAGAATGGAAGGCTTGGCACTTTGATCGTCCGCCGTAGCGGAAGAACGTTCGCTTTCATCCTCTGACTCGAAAACCTTCCGACGTCCGATCTTATGATTTTTTTCCTGCCATGCGTGTCTCCGCGACTGGGTCTACGTTTTGGCCGTCCGCCGTTGCGGAAGGGAGATTACTTCCAACCTTCGATGCAAAAGCTCTCCGATGTCCGTTATTTTCTCCTCGCACGTGTGAGCAAATATATATATACGGGGACGGTGTATTGTTTTTCTATTGTTACTTTAACTGCCAAGCACTGTCGCCGTCGAGCTGTCGTTTTCTTGAGGTAGCGAAGGTCCCCACTATCGGTGTACCTACATCCAGGTGGCAGCTGTGGAAGCCTGACCGTCATCGACCCGCCATACTCGCCGTATTGCCAGGTAGGCTCCTAGTCGTTTTTCTCGTTCCATTTGAACTGTTAGTGGTTTTCTACGGCAGTTTTGGGTCCCCGGCCGTTTTCCTCGTCCCGCTAGGTTATACGCCTATATAAGTGGAGATTTTATCTTATTTGACCATGGGAGGGCAGTTTAACCATCAGAGAAGCTTTGATTTTTCCACCACCGTTCATTTTGGCTACCCTGCGCATAGGGATTGAAGGGTTTCGACGCAGACGGCCCTTACGCCGTCTACGCCAAACCGCCCTGCATAGTTATGATAGGTAGGAGGTAGGTCTGCCATGGACTGTTTTGGGGGTTTTGGGGCTGTTTATCCTATGGTGCGCTACCCGTTGTTGAAGCCCTAGCTGTTTTCACCTATGTGGTTCTGCGCGTTCTCAGCGAGCTTAATGTTGAACCTGTAGCCTGCTAGAAGGAATATGTCTTTTCTATTGGTGTGTAGGCGTGGCGCCGTTGAGAAAACCTCATAGTTACTACTGTTGTTTCCCGCACCGCTTAAAACCCAGCCGTTTTTTTATCTCTATACTTCAAGCTACCACGTAGAGCTCAGCGGTCAAGCCTCAGCCTGTGGGAGGGAATATATCTATATTCTTAGTTGTTGACCAGAAGGGCGTGGGTTTTGTTTTGATAAGGCACCGTTGAAAAACCTGCGTAGCTGCTACTGTCTTTCCCTCGTAGCGAAAGGACCATGGCATGCATATAAAGCAGAAATGTGTTGCATATTAATGTAGATCTCTTTCTGTCTTGAATATGATTGATAGAATTGTTTAGTGTCCTACAGCAGTGGTAGATTGCACATTTTTACTATATATAACTTGTTTTCCACTACCCATTGGGTTTAATAATTTTGTTAGTCAGGACATTTTAGTCCATACACATTTTTTTAACAAATTGCTGTCATGATACACATAGAAGAAGTAAAACGCTGCACACTGTCATATAAATGTTTGCACCTTGAATTTCTCAATGTTACAATGTTATATATGGTAGGAAGAATTCGAATCCACCATGTCCAAGAGGCAGAAGAAGAAGGCCCCTGTGGTCGAAGAAGAGCCAGAAGTAGAGGTTGTCACGAAGACCGAATACATATATGTAGACACTCAATGTGTTTCTGGTGTTGAACCCGAGTACAAATGGGGTGAAATATATCGATTGATTTTGGGCAGGGAGGTTCCCGACATGGGTCTCGAAGAAGAATCCATCTATGGTAACATAGAGAAATCTTCTCTCATGAAAGTTGCCACCAGACCAGAGCTGTTCGCATGCTCTGAGGTAATTAGATGGATTCTGCCCCAGGCAGATATAACCACAATGATCCTGGGGATTGTTGAAAAGCAAGGCTATGCTGCTTACAGCCCTGGATATGTGGCTCTAGCCTATCACTTGCCAGAAGCTCATGTGTTCTTATCTGATGATTGGTTAAACAACATAAGAATGGACCTTATAGAGACCATGAAAAGAATGCTACTAACTGGTAAGCATTTTAGGACCAGAGTAACAGGCGAATATGATACCACAAGTTTAAGGGTTCCATACAGATTCATAGCCTTGATGCTCAACAGAATATTTGGACGAGCTCATGGCAGGTTTTTCAAATTGGAATGGATACCCATCATATTTTATGTTGCAACCCAGGGGACAGTCTTCAACTGGGCCAGCCTTGTATCGAGCAGTCTTTCTTCTTGCTTGGCCGCAGCCTTGGGAGGAGAATCTCGGAAAAGGTCCGAATTCTATATGAGTTCAATACTGATAGACTGTATATTGTGCAACCAGCCTTTCCCTGGTCTCAGGTGCATCTGGGACAGGGAAAGAATGCATGTTTATGCTGCTTATAAACCATAGTGGGCACACCAGTACCGCAACCATTATAGAGAAGTCTGTGAGCACTTCATTATGCCACTCTACACGCTCATTTTCCGGAAAGAGTGTGATTGTATGTCGGAGGGGGCCATGCAAGTAATAGAGGATTATGCAGACTACTTCTTGACAGAAAATGGCATGTATTCCAGAATGTTTGGTGGTACAAGAGCACCTTCTCTGCTGCCCAAATACGCAACTGATTATGTTATCCACAAGGAGGCAGTCAGACAAGTGTTCTTGGATGGAATAGGCAGTTTTCTGTTCGAGCATAAGAAGACCGCTTATTAGTGAAGATCATGTTTTCTTTTTTACTTATTAAAAAGAATGTATTATATATAAAATATAAAGTATATTTTGTTATGTTATAGTTTCCAAATTTCCATTTTTGATTAGAAATGTAACTATAGGTTATGTAGGTGGAGAGGAACAATGTAGGTGGATAGGCACAACCATCCAGAGTCCAAGAGACACTTTGGAATTAGGAATGTAAGAGTCATTTTTATATGTATTTATGTGTATATAGAAAATTGTACTTTTCACACCAATTCTTTTTGTGTTTGTGGTACATATGCTTATATATTTGGCTTCGCTGAGACAATCTATTGTCTTCCCTGCAGTGGTATGGTATCAGAGCTGAGAATATCTATGAGGCCCGTGTTATTTTGCAAAGCTTAGAATTCTGCATGCCAGTTCTCTGGTAACGTTTCTCCACCCATTCCTCTCCCTCTCGAGGGTTGAATCTTCATTTCGTGGTGCATTGAGTGAAGACAAGAACTAAAACCCTAACCTCAGCTGCAGTTTGGTTTTGAAGATTGTCAATGCATACTATTGTTGTGCATGGAGCGTGCAGTTGTGTGTGTAGACCGTGGAGACCATGGATCGAGGAGTTGCGTATTGTTTCTGATTGTTGTTTCCGCATTGCGTGGAATGAGCACACTCTCATTCTGTTGAATGAACTATTGAATGGAGTGAACGCTCTCTCATTCTGGTGCTGCGTTGTGATCTCTCTACCAAACCGTGGAGCCTTTGCTGCGTGAACGCAACCATCTCTCTGCTCTCAGTGCTCATGAGTGATATACGAGGGATATGAGTGAGTGATATAACATAATTACCCACGGGATTAGGGTTTGTAGAGGAGATGTCTACGAAAGATTGTCAGTTTGGTTAAGGTGATCAAAAGATATTCTGTGATGTCCATCGTCTCGTAGATTTTATCGTCAAAGAAACTACACGTAATCTCTATGAGTTTGTGTGGGATCAACCAATTTTGTAAATTCAAGTTGGAATTTGTAAACGAAAATGTATAAATGTACTGTTGGCCGTATAAATTTTATGTCGACTGCTCCTTTCTTCCTCCGGCTCATTGGCGTTTAAACGTTTCAAAGAGAAACACTAAGTCGTTCTGGTGGAAAATAGCAAAAGATCTCTGCGTAGAAGAAAAAATAAGAAGAATAATGTTGCGTTTGCAATCAGTCTTCTTGTTGCCACTGATCTTTCTTTCTACCGTTTTCAAGCACGTGAAATATATATTTTACTACATCCATCCTCATTGTGAAGTTGAAGTTGAAGTTGTTGCTACGTGGATTATTGATGTCTCGAGAAAGAGCTGCACATCATTACCAGTGGATGCGTGGGAGATGTGTGAATTCACTGGTGGAGCTGGAAGCAACCTCTGACTGCACGAGATTCTATTCATGAAGCTGTCTGTGGATGTGAAGCGATTGAGATAAAGTTAAGAGTGGGGGAATTTCAAGAAGAGAATTGTATCACCTTTTGATGGTCCTCGCTAGCTACGACCTTTCACATGATGATGGTTGTGAAGTTGTGTGTTGGTTAGACCCCTCCATGAGCTTATCTCAGGATACAGCTACATGAAATAAGGATGGCCCCTTCTGTTGCAGCTGCAACAATTTTCCAAAATTTTAAAAAACTTTAGGACCCTCCTTTGCTTGAATCAGTTGGATTTTCTTCTTGAAATTGGTCTAAGAACATTCAAAAAGAATTTGCTTATGCTTGGATTGAGATACCCATTGTTTTGATTCCTCCTCTGATGCCTTAAGTAATCCACTTTTTGATCGAGTTCTATCGCTGCCCTTAAGCGCATTTGAAAACATGCTGGTATCGGAAGATGATTTGTTTTGATTTTCCACCGTTGCCAGTGGATCTTAGCTTTGGTCTTCCACCATTGCGGATGGATTTTTTGTTTTGCGGAAAGAAAAACCTTCCGACTTCCGACCCGTTGGTTTTTTCACGTCGGACGCTTTTTTGTTTGGCATCAGAAGCTTTTACGATCATTTCTTCCGTCGTTGCGGATGGGTTTTCAATTTTGACTTTCGGTTTTCTCCCGATCCGAGTGATTTTTTCCACTGCTTTTGAGCTGTGAGTCGGAACCTTTTATCATGTCAGTTTTCCCTGTTGCGGAAAGATTTAAACTTTCGTCTCCCGATCTAAAACCTCCCGACGTCCGATCTCTCAAATGCTACCCGATGTGTATAACTAGAATGGAAGGCTTGGCGATTTGATCGTCCGCCGTAGCGGAAGAACGTTCGCTTTCATCCTCTGACTCGAAAACCTTCCGACGTCCAATCTTATGATTTTTTTCCTGCCATGCGTGTCTCCGCGACTGGGTCTATGTTTTGGCCGTTCGCCATTGCGCAAGGGAGATTACTTCCAACCTTCGATGCAAAAGCTCTCCGATGTCCGTTATTTTCTCCTTGCACGTGTGAGCAAATATATATATACGGGGACGGTGTATTGTTTTTCTATTGTTACTTTAACTGCCAAGCACTGTCGCCGTCGAGCTGTCGTTTTCTTGAGGTAGCGAATGTCCCCACTATCGGTGTACCTACATCCAGGTGGCAGCTGTGGAAGCCTGACCGTCATCGACTTGCCATACTCGCCGTATTGCCAGGTAGGCTCCTAGTGGTTTTTCCCGTTCCATTTGAACTGTTAGTGGTTTTCTACGGTGGTTTTGGGTCCCCGGCCATTTTCCTCGTCCCGCTAGGTTATACGCCTATATAAGTGGAGATTTTATCTTATTTGACCATGGGAGGGTAGTTTAACCATTAGAGCAGCTTTGATTTTTCCACCACCGTTCATTTTGGCTACCCTGCGCATAGGGATTGAAGGGTTTCGACGCAGACGGCCCTTACGCCGTCTACGCCAAACCGCCCTGCATAGTTATGATAGGTAGGAGGTAGGTCTGCCATGGACTGTTTTGGGGGTTTTGGGGCTGTTTATCCTATGGTGCGCTACCCGTTGTTGAAGCCCTAGCCGTTTTCACCTATGTGGTTCTGCGCGTTCTCAGCGAGCTTAATGTTGAACCTGTAGCCTGCTAGAAGGAATATGTCTTTTCTATTGGTGTGTAGGTGTGGCGCCGTTGAGAAAACCTCATAGTTACTACTGTTGTTTCCCGCACCGCTTAAAACCCAACCGTTTTTTTTATCTCTATACTTCAAGCTACCACGTAGAGCTCAGCGGTCAAGCCTCAGCCTGTGGGAGGGAATATATCTATATTCTTAGTTGTTGACCAGAAGGGTGTGGGTTTGGTTTTGATAAGGCACAGTTGAAAAACCTGCGTAGCTGCTACTGTCTTTCCCTCGTAGCGAAAGGACCATGGCATGCATAGAAAGCAGAAATGTGTTGCATATTAATGTAGATCTCTTTCTGTCTTGAATATGATTGATAGAATTGTTTAGTGTCCTACAGCAGTGGTAGATTGCACATTTTTACTGTATATAACTTGTTTTCCACTACCCATTGGGTTTAATAATTTTGTTAGTTAGGACATTTTAGTCCATACACACATATTTTTAACAAATTGCTGTCATGATACACATAGAAGAAGTAAAACGCTGCACACTGTCATATAAATGTCTGCACCTTGAATTTCTCAATGTTACAATGTTATATATGGTAGGAAGAATTCGAATCCACCATGTCCAAGAGGCAGAAGAAGAAGGCCCCTGTGGTCGAAGAAGAGCCAGAAGTAGAGGTTGTCATGAAGACCGAATACATATATGTAGACACTCAATGTGTTTCTGGTGTTGAACCCGAGTACAAATGGGGTGAAATATATCGATTGATTTTGGGCAGGGAGGTTCCCGACATGGGTCTCGAAGAAGAATCCATCTATGCTAACATAGAGAAATCTTCTCTCATGAAAGTTGCCACCAGACCAGATCTGTTCCCATGCTCTGAGGTAATTAGATGGATTCTGCCCCAGGCAGATATAACCACAATGATCCTGGGGATTGTTGAAAAGCAAGGCTATGCTGCTTACAGCCCTGGATATGTGGCTCTAGCCTATCACTTGCCAGAAGCTCATGTGTTCTTATCTGATGATTGGTTAAACAGCATAAGAATGGACCTTATAGAGACCATGAAAAGAATGCTACTAACTGGTAAGCATTTTAGGACCAGAGTAACAGGCGAATATGATACCACAAGTTTAAGGGTTCCATACAGATTCATAGCCTTGATGATCAACAGAATATTTGGATGAGCTCATGGCAGGTTTTTCAAATTGGAATGGATACCCATCATATTTTATGTTGCAACCCAGGGGACAGTCTTCAACTGGGACAACCTTGTATCGAGCAGTCTTTCTTCTTGCTTGGCCGCAACCTTGGGAGGAGAATCTCGGAAAAGGTCCGAATTCTATATGAGTTCAATACTGATAGACTGTATATTGTGCAACCAGCCTTTCCCTGGTCTCAGGTGCATCTGGGACAGGGAAAGAATGCATGTTTATGCTGCTTATAAACCATAGTGGGCACACCAGTACCACAACCATTACAGAGAAGTCTGTGAGCACTTCATTATGCCACTCTACACGCTCATTTTCCGGAAAGAGTGTGATTGTATGTCGGAGGGGGCCATGCAAGTAATAGAGGATTATGCAGACTACTTCTTGACAGAAAATGGCATGTATTTCAGAATGTTTGGTGGTACGAGAGCACCTTCTCTGCTGCCCAAATACGCAACTGATTATGTTATCCACAAGGAGGAAGTCAGACAAGTGTTCCTGGATGGAATAGGCAGTTTTCTGTTCGAGCATAAGAAGACCGCTTATCCTCCCTTGCCTTTCAAACTAGGAAGTTGCAGGTTCACTAAGGCGAAACAAGCTGACAAATTCATACAAGAAATGGAAAAGTTCCATTTTGGCGGGATGCCTTTCCGGAGAAATGATACTCACGGGAAAGTAGCTGAGCACTGTAAAGAGCATAAGGTGCATTTTGAGTATACCCACCATTTTGATAGGGAAGAATCTGTCTTCCGAAACGCCTCGAACATGACAGCACTGAAGAGAAGATTCAGGAAGAAAATCACTACCATAGGTGGGAAAGGGGATGAATAGGCTAAGGCTGAGGAAGAAGCCAAAAGGAGAAATGAAGAATCCCGGAGGTTAGGGAAAGAAGCTGCAGAAAGGCTGCATACAGAAGAAGAAAGAAGAGCTGCTTAGGAAGCAGCTGAGAAAGCAAAGGAAGCAGCCAAAGAAGCAGAGGAAGCAGCTAGAAAAGAAGCAGAAGAAGCAAAGAGAAAGCTCGATGAGGAGCTCCAAAAGCAAGAAGCTGAAGGAATAAAGTCGACACAGTAGTCAGCTTCTGAAACAGCAGCAGGGCAGACCCAGGAGGTGGAAAATCCTGAGGTTCAGACCTCTCAAGTACCTGTTGCCAGCACACCCATGATCCCCGCACTCAAGCTGGTCCCTTTTGTGTAGGAAAAGGGAAAGGAAATCCCTGATTTCAACACTGTATATTATGATAGGGCAACAAAGAGAATAATAAAGAGGACAGAGAGGAAAGTTGAGGCGGAAGTTCTACCTGGTAAAATGATAATGGATACGGCTGTTATGTTAGGAACAGACCAAGATCCGAGATTTACCCTAAGAGCCGGGTCTGCATTCATCCAAGCTTCAGAGGATAATGTAAGCAAAATCATGATTGATTTGGAGCAATCCAAGAAATCTTCTGCTCAATTGAAAGATACATTGAGGCAAGAGAGGGAAGAGAGCAACAGGCTCAAGAGGAAATATGAATACATGCAAAGGGAAATGAAATCCTCAAAAGCTGAGATACAGGCCCTCCAAGTAGAAATGCAAGTAAAGGAAACAACATAGGAGGCCCTAGAAAAAGTGCAGAAGGAATGCCAAGTTCTAAAGAGAGAGAAGGAATAGCTACTGGCAAAGGTGGAAGAGCTAGAAGAGCAGCAGAAGATCCTCTTGCAGGCCAATGATCTGCACACCCAAGAACTGAAAAAGGAACATCAGGAGCATATTTCTTCTTTGACCACTGCTTTGGAAGTGGAAAGAGGACAGCAGGTTAACCTCCAGCCTTTCAAGGAGCATGTATTGACCCAAAAAACCAAGATGCTGCAGCTGCAGACTGCTGTTGAAGAAGAAAGATGTAGAGTGCTGCAAATCGATAGCTGATACGAGGAGATCCTGGAAACTGCATCCTACTTTGTGGACTGATCCCAGGACGTCCTAGAGGTCCTAACTGCAAGAACGACAAGGTTGGGGAACAACGAAGAAACCCCAGGTGATCTACCTTCGAAAGACCAGCAGGCCCTCAAATGGGACTATAACCTAGTGGAGTTTGCTATTAACACCGCTGAAGACTTCAAGAAGGCAGTAAAAAAGGCAAAGGGATTATGCACCGAGTTTTTCAGAAGACTTCTTATTACCTACAACCGGTGCCAGATAGAAGCTGAAGAGAGGCTTGAAGCGTTCCCAAATCACAACGCCTTTGTGGAGCTATTGTAGAAGAGATTCCAAGAAGAAGAAGCTAAGGTACATGATATCAAAGCCCTGGACGACCAGATCTTGACAAGCGAAGTAGATCGTGCAGCTGTCAGTGTACAGCTTCTAGAAGATCAGCTTCGATTGAGTACGTCCCGGGTCGAGGCTATCAAGAACCAAGCTGAGAAGTTTGAGATAAATATTCAGTTTTTGGAGCCTTGTGCCTTTGAAGGCATCACTACTGAAGCTGCAGCGTGGAAGAAATTCCTTGACACCCAAGTGGGGCCCTCTTCATAGAGGAGTGGTCATTATTGTAATTTGTAACTATTTTTGTAAAACATTTAAGAAAACAGAACGTTGGGAAACGAGGGGTTGGGAAGCCCAAAGGTCACTTTGGGAAGCCCAATAGTCTCACCCTTTTTGTATAAAGCATAGAAAGCTAAGAGGGGAGAGGGACTTTTTTCCAGTGAAACTGGTGAAGACATATTGTAAGAATAACTATTTCCTTTTGCAATAGAAAATTACAGTTTGCCTGTGGAGAAAGCTTAGTGGAATATTCAAATATTGTGCTATGGATTTGTTGAAGAGGAACTATTTCATTTTCAGCTTTATGTCCATTAACTGTGAGACCGTTCTAACTCATTGAACCTATGTTCTTGTATGAATGTTTTCCGGTTTATTTATGAAGATTTCCACTATGAGTAATGTATGCTGCTTATGAAACATTTGGCTATCTGATTGTTAAAATATCTTTTATCTTTCATGTGTTGTGGATAAGAATATCGTCTACCTGAAATTTCTGTTTATAATGCGTGAATAATCCACATTACTCATAAGTAAATCATATTTTCGCTTGGGGATAGATAGATAGGTAGTTAGTTTCATTTCATGGCTGCATATGTGATTTAGATGTTTGTGGGCTTAAGACAAGAGGTAAGAATCTGCGCATCACATTGTGACTATTCCTTGCATGGTTAAGTAGGCATATGCATCTCATACATAAGTCAAAAAATACAAAAATATACACGGTGGACCGGGCCGCAACCGGTAAAACCTTGTTTTGTTTCTTTGACCTACGGTAGCCGGACCGCAAACTGTACGGATTCCCTATACCAAACAGTCAACGGGCTAGTTGGGAACGTTGATTGGGGAGAATCCCTTTCTGTTGTTGCCTGCGAATTTCCAGGCCTCAACAGTTCTGGCGCTAGAAGGAGGGCCGCCAGTGAATGGCTGGCCGTGGAAACTTAGTTTTCCCAAGATTACCTTACCAGCAGATATTGGAAGCTTTCAACCTGACCCAGGTACTTACAGGTTTCGGTTATACCTTTGAAGTAAGAAAGCCTGTTCTCACCCTACGCTGCTCTTTGCTCAGATTTTGTTCTTTTGCCGTAACCCATGGCTGGTGTGATTGTGAACCAGCCCAACCCATTACCTGCTTGGAGAGCTAGATCACTTTTGAGCCTTATGCCTCCATTGCATAACTTACCTCAAGGTTTTGAGAAGCTGCTGCCTAAGTTTGACCCTGAGAAAAAGACCGCTGTAGATGATCACTTGCAGAGTTTTTATTTAGCAGTAGAAGGGTTAAGGGCTGGAGAGTACGAAGATGTTGTCTATAGATTATTCCCTCATACCCTGAAAGGGGCAGCTGCTTCATGGTACTTTGCCCTGCCCGCAAACTCGATCCCAGACTGGAACTCTTTCGAAAGGGTTTTCAGGAGTAAATATACAGCCCAAAAAACGCATGCCTCATTAATGAAAGGTCTTGGTTTGTTAAGAAAAGAGAAGAATGAAAAGGTACATAAGTTCACTCAAAGATTTTCATTATACCTAAAGAATTTTTTTGAAGCTGACAGACCCTCAGACAAGGTCTTAATTGAGTATTATACAGCTACCTTAGGGCCTGAGTTGGCTATGTACGCTAAAATGAAATCCAAGCCTACATTGGTAGAGACTTATGAAGAGGCAGGAAGGGTAGAAGCTGAAATGGAAAGTGTAGAATATTACCCTGACTTACCTAAAGAGAAGAATACCGGGAGAAGAGCTGTACCACTGTCTAAACCTAAAGAGGATCACCCACATGATTATCAGGGAATGCTGAAAATGATGTAGAATTTATCCAATAGAATAATAGGCCCGGAGAAAGGGAGGGAAGCTCAGAAAACTCATAAACCCCATTATCCAAAAAGAGAGGATAATAACCAATGGCAAGTCCCTCTCCCACATCTACCATCAGTAAATATAACAGAAGTTGGGGGTGATAATTTCTGCACTTTTCACCAACAACCTCATTCGGAAAAGAAGTGCCCGCAATGGTTGAATTCGATAACACTGGTTATGAATCAGCTGCTAGATTCTAAAGTAACCAAGAACGGTGCCAAGGAGGATAAGAAAAACTAGGCTATAGAGAAACAAGATAATGACACTATGCTTTCAGGAATGGTATCTCGCTGTTTGACACTGAAGAGAGCGCTCTCAAAACTGAATGCACACCTACAGCAACAAAGGATATAGATTTAACAATTTCAAAGATCAGAAGACTGCAAAATAATGTCAAGAGACAAGTAGAGATGAAGGTTGAGGACAAAACACCTAGAGCCAATACTCTCAACCAGGAGGCAGAGCCAATCACCGAGACTGTCAAACCTGTAGAAGAACTAATAGGTGTTAGTGAGGAAAACACCAATGAAATTGGAGAGCATGAAGAGGATTTGCCTTCTCAAAACCAACCAGGAGAAGAAGACATAGAACCAGGTTGGGAAGAGAAAGCTGATACCCCATCTTTTCTTTTGACCCTAGAAATGCTGAATCACAATGTGCATAATTGCTTGGTAGATTCTGGACCAGCGGTGAATGTTATGCCTCTGAAGATTTCCAAAAAAATTAATGGAAAGCCGAAGTCCACATTTTGTGAAGTAAGGCAATTAGACAGCTCAGGTGTCAAAGTAGTGGGAGAAATGAAAAATGTCCTCATTCGCTTATCTGCAAACAACAAGATTTGTCAATTTATTGACATTACTGTGGCTGACATACCTAGTGGATATGGGCTTATTCTGAACAGAGATTGGTCTGCCAGGTTAAAAGGATATTTTGCTTCGGATTAGTCTCATCTATTATTGCCTCTCAAGGGTACCCCGAATAAGATTAAGATTTCGAGAGAGCCTTATATGAAGTATACCGTCACTAAGCTAGGGGAAGGAAATGAATCTGCTGATTCTGTCCTGGGAAACTATCTGACTGAGTGTAAGCTGAGACATCATACCTCAAGCAAGGCCAGTTCTATGACTGATGTTCAGCCTGAGCTCCTTCAACTTCTTCAGGATGTACGAAATGATTTTAGGATAGTAGACATGTGTTCAGTTTCAAAACTAGCCCAGCTAGACCATGGTTAGATATCTCATGTCTATGATCCAGCCCGCCCTTTAGCTCTCTAGATTTATATTTCTTTAGGAGGGGGTGAAATTTTTCTTTCTTTTGCTTTGTACATAAATAAATTGTTTTGTGTTCTTTAATGCTTTGATGCTTTTTCTTTTGATGATTTGATTTGATGCTGTTTTCCTTTATTGCTTTGCTAGCATTTCTTTTGGTTGAATAAAGAGGCAAACCTTTGGTTGCAATGGAAACATCAGGGTTCTTTATTAACTGAGATCTTGAGCGAAATACTGTTCTTTAAAGTATAGAATGTCTTCTAGTAGCAGTGTTTCTAACTGGCAATGCATTCATTGAAGTCTTACTTAACCTAGTAAATAGCTCAGAAGTAAAAGAGGCCTGGAATACTATTTCGAGGCTCCATCCATTTCACATCTTAAATATCCAAGGGGGTGACAGCAAAAGACCCACGGAAAGGAAGCAGAGTAAGACAGTATAATATATAAATAATCCCATGTCATATATTCAAAAAAACAAAAAGCTATCAAGAGTCAAAACTCCTTAAAGAAAAACAATACATATCAAAGCAAAATATTAAAGCACGAAGTACTAAATGGCCACAAGATCCTCTCCGTCCTTGAACTGAAATATGAAGTACATTGTTCACACAAAAGGACACCATGGGATAGAGGATCCTGAATTAAAATTCAGTAAGAAATTCCTGCAGGAGGACTCATATCAAAAGAACTAAAGTTCAAAAGGCACAAAAGTGCAGTTGGCATGGGAATGAGGAACAAAAGGATAATACTGTTTACTCTCTGTTACAATCCTGTGGTGTCCAAGCTGTAAACTACCTGAGGACAGGAAAAATAAACCTCACTTATTTGGCCTCAAAAGAGTTATTCAGACTTGCAATATTTCTGATGTTACCATTTCCCAAAGAATAGACTACTTCTCAATGGTTTAAATGCTTAAGTTGGCCAGCCCGAGGATAAAGACATCTAGAAGATTTCAACTTTTATTTAGACGGTCTTGCACTGGGAAGGAGTTAATTCAAAAATCTGGGGTTCACCAGGTAGTCGCCAATTGTTGCAGCTGCAACAATTTCCCGAAATTTTAAAATTTTTTAGGACCCTCCTTTGCTTGAATCAGTTGGATTTTGTTCTTGAAATTGGTCTAAGAACTTTCAGAAAGACTTTGCTTATGCTTGGATTGAGCTACCCATTTTTTTGATTCCTCCTTTGATGCCTTAAGTAATCCAATTTTTGATCGAGTTCTTTCGCTGCCCTTAAGCGCATTTGAAAACATGTTGGAATCGGAAGATGATTTGTTTTGATTTTCCACCGTTGCGGGTGGATCTTAGCTTTGGTCTTCTGCCGTTGCGGATGGATTTTTTGTTTTGCGGAAAGAAAAACCTTTCGACTTCCGACCCGTTGGGTTTTTCACGTCGGACGCTTTTTTGTTTGGCATCGGAAGCTTTTACGATCATTTCTTCCGCTGTTGCGGATGGGTTTTCGATTTTGACTTTCGGTTTTCTCCCGATCCGAGTGATTTTTTCGACTGCTTTTGAGTTGTGAGTCGGAACCTTTTATCATGTCAGTTTTCCCCGTTGCGGAAAGATTTAAACTTTCGTCTCCTGATCTAAAACCTTCCGACGTCCGATCTCTCAACTGCTACCCAATGTGTATAACCAGAACGGAAGGCTTGGTGCTTTGATCGTCCGCCGTAGCAGAAGAACGTTCGCTTTCATCCTATGATTCGAAAACCTTCCGACGTCCGATCTTATGATTTTTTTCCTGCCATGCGTGTCTCCGCGGCTGGTTCTACGTTTTGGTCGTTCACCGTTGCAGAAGGGAGATTACTTCCAACCTCCGATGCAAAAGCTCTTCGATGTCCGTTATTTTCTCCTCGCACGTGTGAGCAAATATATATATATACGGGGACGGTGTATTGTTTTTCTATTGTTACTTTAACTGCCAAGCACTGTCGCCGTCGAGCTGTCGTTTTCTTGAGGTAGCGAATGTCCCCACTATCGGTGTACCTACATCCAGGTGGCAGCTGTGGAAGCCTGACCGTCATCGACTTGCCATACTCGCCGTATTGCCAGGTAGGCTCCTAGTGGTTTTTCCCGTTCCATTTGAACTGTTAGTGGTTTTCTACGGTGGTTTTGGGTCCCCGGCCATTTTCCTCGTCCCGCTAGGTTATACGCCTATATAAGTGGAGATTTTATCTTATTTGACCATGGGAGGGTAGTTTAACCATGAGAGCAGCTTTGATTTTTCCACCACCGTTCATTTTGGCTACCCTGCGCATAGGGATTGAAGGGTTTCGACGCAGACGGCCCTTACGCCGTCTACGCCAAACCGCCCTGCATAGTTATGATAGGTAGGAGGTAGGTCTGCCATGGACTGTTTTGGGGGTTTTGGGGCTGTTTATCCTATGGTGCGCTACCCGTTGTTGAAGCCCTAGCCGTTTTCACCTATGTGGTTCTGCGCGTTCTCAGCGAGCTTAATGTTGAACCTGTAGCCTGCTAGAAGGAATATGTCTTTTCTATTGGTGTGTAGGTGTGGCGCCGTTGAGAAAACCTCATAGTTACTACTGTTGTTTCCCGCACCGCTTAAAACCCAACCGTTTTTTCATCTCTATACTTCAAGCTACCACGTAGAGCTCAGCGGTCAAGCCTCAGCCTGTGGGAGGGAATATATCTATATTCTTAGTTGTTGACCAGAAGGGTGTGGGTTTTGTTTTGATAAGGCACCATTGAAAAACCTGCGTAGCTGATACTGTTTTTCCCTCACAGCGAAAGGACCATGGCATGCATAGAAAGCAGAAATGTGTTGCATATTAATGTAGATCTTTTTCTGTCTTGAATATGATTGATAGAATTGTTTAGTGTCCTACAACAGTGGTAGATTGCACATTTTCACTGTATATAACTTGTTTTCCACTGCCCATTGGGTTTAATAATTTTGTTAGTCAGGACATTTCAGTCCATACACACATATTTTTAACAAATTGCTGTCATGATACACATAGAAGAAGTAAAACACTGCACACTGTTATATAAATGTCTGCACCTTGAATTTATCAATGTTACAATGTTATATATGGCAGGAAGAATTCGAATCCACCATGTCCAAGAGGCAGAAGAAGAAGGCCCCTGTGGTCGAAGAAGAGCCAGAAGTAGAGGTTGTCACGAAGACCGAATACATATATGTAGACACTCAATGTGTTTCTGGTGTTGAACCCGAGTACAAATGGGGTGAAATATATAGATTGATTTCGGGCAGGGAGGTTCCCGACATGGGTCTCGAAGAAGAATCCATCTATGCTAACATAGAGAAATCTTCTCTCATGAAAGTTGCCACCAGACCAGAGCTGTTCCCATGCTCTGAGGTAATTAGATGGATTCAGCCCCAGGCAGATATAACCACAATGATCCCGGGGAACGTTGAAAAGCAAGGCTATGCTGCTTACAGCCCTGGATATGTGGCTCTAGCCTATCACTTTCCAGAAGCTCAGGTGTTCTTATCTGATGATTGGTTAAACAGCATAAGAATGGACCTTATAGAGACTATGAAAAGAATGCTACTAACTAGTAATCATTTTAGGACCAGAGTAATAGGTGAATATGATACCACAAGTTTAAGGGTTCCATACAGATTCATAGCCTTGATGCTCAACAGAATATTTGGACGAGCTCATGGCAGGTTTTTCAAACTGGAATGGATACCCATCATATTTTATGTTGCAACCCAAGGGACATCCTTCAACTGGGCCAGCCTTGTATCGAGCGGTCTTTCTTCTTGCTTGGCCACAGCCTTGGGAGGAGAATCCTGGAAAAGGTCCGAATTCTATATGAGTTCAATACTGATAGACTGTATATTATGCAACCAGCCTTTCCCTGGTCTCAGGTGCATCTGGGACAGGGAAAGAATGCCTGTTTATGCTTCTTATAAACCATTGTGGGCACACTAGTACCACAGCCATTATAGAGAAGTCTGTGAGCACTTCATTATGCCACTCTACATGCTCATTTTTCGAAAAGAGGAGGGGGCCATGCAAGTAATAGGGGATTATGTAGACTACTTCTTGACAGAAAATGGCATGTATTTCAGAATGTTTGGTGGTACGAGAGCACCTTCTCTGCTGCCCAAATACGCAACTGATTATGTTATCCACAAGGAGGCAGTCAGACAAGTGTTCCTGGATGGAATAGGCAGTTTTCTGTTCGAGCATAAGAAGACCGCTTATCCCCCCTTGCCTTTCAAACTAGGAAGTTACAGGTTCACTAAGGTTAAACAAGCTGACGAATTCGTACAAGAACTAGAAAAGTTCCATTTTGGTGAGATGCCTTTCCGGAGAGATGATACTCACGGGAAAGTAGCTGAGCACTGTAAAGAGCATAAGGTGCATTTTGAGTATACCCACCATTTTGATAGGGAATAATCTGTCTTCCGAAACGCCCCGAACATGACAGCACTGAAGAGAAGATTCAGGAAGAAAACCACTACCATAGGTGGGAAAGGGGATGAATAGGCTAAGGCTGAGGAAGAAGCCAAAAGGAGAAATGAAGAAGCCCAGAGGTTAGCGAAAGAAGCTGTAGAAAGGCTGCATACAGAAGAAGAAAGAAGAGCTGCTCAGGAAGCAGCTGAGAAAGCAAAGGAAGCAGCCAAAGAAGCAGAGGAAGCAGCTAGAAAAGAAGTAGAAGAAGCAAAGAGAAAGCTCGATGAGGAGCTCCAAAAGCAAGAAGCTGAAAGAATAAATTCGACACAGCAGTCAGCTTCTGAAACAACAGCAGGGTAGACCCAGGAGGTGGAAAATCCCGAGGTTCAGACCTCTCAAGTACCTGCTGCCAGCACACCCATGATCCCCGCACTCAAGCTGGTCCCTTTTTTGCAGGAAAAGGGAAAGGAAATCCCTGATTTCAACACTGTATATTATGATAGGGAAACAAAGAGAATAATAAAGAGGACAGAGAGGAAAGTTGAGGCGGAAGGTCTACCTGGTAAAATGATAACGGATACGGCTGTTATGTTAGGAATAGACCAAGATTCGAGATTTACCCTAAGAGCCGGGTCTGCATTCATCTAAGCTTCAGAGGATAATGTAAGCAAAATCATGATTGATTTGGAGAAATCCAAGAAATATTCTGCTCAATTGAAAGATACATTGAGGTAAGAGAGGGAAGAGAGCAACACGCTCAAGAGGAAATATGAATACATGCAAAGGGAAATGAAATCCTCAAAAGCTGAGATACAGGCCCTCCAAGTAGAAATGCAAGTAAAGGAAACAACATAGGAGGTCCTAGAAAAATTCCAGAAGGAATGCCAAGATCTAAAGAGCGAGAAGGAACAACTACTGTCAAAGGTGGAAGAGCTAGAAGAGCAGCAGAAGATCCTCTTGCAGGCCAATGATCTGCACACCCAAGAACTGAAAAAGGAACATCAGGAGTAGATTTCTTCTTTGACCACTGCTTTGGAAGTGGCAAGAGGACAGCAGGTTAACCTCCAGCCTTCCAAGGAGCATGTATTGACCTAGAAAACCAAGATGCTGCAGCTGTAGACTGCTGTTGAAGAAGAAAGATGTAGAGTGCTGCAAATCGATAGCCGATTGGAGGAGATCCTGGAAACTGCATCCTACTTTGTGGACCGATCCTAGGACGTCCTAGAGGTCCTAACTGCAAGAATGGCAAGGTTGGAGAACAACGAAGAAACCCCAGCGGATCTACCTTCGAAAGACCAGCAGGCCCTCAAACGATACTATAACCTAGTGGAGTTTGCTATTAACACCGCTGAAGACTTGAAGAAGGCAGTAAAAAAGACAAAGGGATTATGCACTGAGTTTTTCAGAAGAATTCTTATTGCCTACAACCGGTGCCAAATAGAAGCTGAAGAGAGGCTTGAATCGTTCCCAGATCACAATGCATTTGTGGAGCTATTGCAGAAGAGATTCCAGGAAGAAGAAGCTAAGGTACAGGATATCAAAGCCTTGGACGATCAGATCTTGACAAGCGAAGTAGATCATCCAACTGTCAGTGTACAACTTTTGGAAGATCAGCTTCGATTGAGTACGTCCCGGGTCGAGGCTATCAAGAACCAAGCTGAGAAGTTTGAGATAAATATTCAGTTTTTGGAGCCTTGTGCCTTTGAAGGCATCGCTACTGAAGCTGCAGCGTGGAATAAATTCATTGACACCCAAGTGGGGCCCTCTTCATAGAGGAGTGGTCATTATTGTAATTTGTAACTATTTTTGTAAAGCATTTAAGAAAACAGAACGTTGGGAAACGAGGGGTTGGGAAGCCCAAAGGTCACTTTGGGCAGCCCAACAGTCTCACCCTTTTTGTATAAAGTATAGAAAGCTAAGAGGGGAGAGGGACTTTTTCCCAGTGAGACTGGTGAAGACATATTGTAAGAAGAACTATTTCCTTTTGCAATAGAAAATTACAGTTTGCCTGTGGAGAAAGCTTAGTGGAATATTCAAATGTTGTGCTATGGATTTGTTGAAGAGGAACTATTTCATTTTCAGCTTTATGTCCACTAACTGTGAGACCGTTCTAACTCATTGAACCTATGTTCTTGTATGAATGTTTTCCGGTTTATTTATGAAGATTTCCACTATGAGTAATGTATGCTGCTTATGAAACAGTTGGCTATCTGATTGTTAAAATATCTTTTATCTTTCATGTGTTGTGGATAAGAATATCAGCTACCTGAAATTTCTGTTTATAATGCATGAATAATCCACATTACTCATAAGTAAATCATATTTTGGCTCCTCGGGGATAGATAGATAGGTAGTTAGTTTCATTTCATGGCTGCATATGTGATTTAGATGTTTGTGGGCTTAAGACAAGAGGTAAGAACCTGCGCATCACATTGTGACTGTTCCTTGCATCCTAATCACCCTGCATGGTTAAGTAGGCATATGCATCTCATACATAAGTCAAAAAATACAAAAATATACACGGTGGACCGGGCCGCAACCAGTAAAACCTTGTTTTGTTGCTTTGACCTACGGTAGCCGGACCACAAACCGTACGGATTCCCTATACCAAACAATCAACGGGCTAGTTAGAACATTGATTGGGGAGAATCCCTTTCTGTTGTTGCCTGTGAATTTCCAGGCCTCAACACCTCCAATATACGAGCTACGTGACAATTGCATTTTTATTTCTAGTACATGTGTATTTGTTGATGAGGATTGGCCTTTGCATCATTGAAGAGCAACAATCAAAGAACTCAAAGCTTGAAAAACCTAACTCTTCTCCAAAATTTTAGTTAAAGATAATCCACTGATGAAATCATTAGAAAACTTATAAAAAACATACATTGTCATGGTTAACAAGACAACTCTCACTCACATTCGAAATTGTGTACACGAATCACAAGACACACTAGAGTTTCTATAGTTTGGGCCATAGCTCCTAAGAGAATAAACACATTCTGTGATTTGTTCTTGCTCAGAACAATCCTCTTTATGATTCCTTTCAACAACCTACACAGAATAATGCCACTTCATATTCACATAAGCAAATCATTGGTCCCACTTCAAAAACAAAAAAAATGACAATGAAGTTATGCATATAGAGGTTCCACTTGTTCTTTCCAATCCCATCATCAGACCATGGAAAGAAATTGTACACAAGCACAAAACCAATCTTCGATACGACAAATAAGTGATCGACACATTCTTGATTTCTCCAAGACAATCCAGTTTCATGGTGATAGGTTCTTAAAATAAAGTTTATTTTCATTTGCTCAAGTTCAAAGTTTCAAATGCCAAAAACATTAGCGTTTTGATATTAATCCTTGCAAGCATTGTGGAAAGCATATCAATTCTTGATTTCTCCAAGACAATCCAGTTTCATGGTGATAGGTTCTTAAAATAAAGTTCATTTTCATTTGCTCGAGTTCAAAGTTTCAAATGCCAAAAACATTAGTGTTTTGATATTCATCCTTGCAAGCATTGTGGAAAGCATATCAATTTTTCAGACAGATGCTTCATTATGAATAAACCTGCAAAAGAGAAGATTCACTATGGGTGGATCACTTCTTGGTAATGGTCGACAACAATCAAGAATATTTATAATTCTTTCTTGCGTAATGACACATATTGCAGTTTATACATTCTTCACTCCTCACTTTGTTCGTGACAAGGGGGTGATGCACCATCATAAACGAGTGAGAACAAATGAGCCTGAACCAAGGCAAGAGCCATAACCAAAACTTTGAGCCAATTGCCAAATCCTTGAGCTAGAGCCATCTACCAAGAGTCAAAGCCACAAAAAAGAACCAGAGTCAAAGCTATGTTCCAATGATCTCTATTTGGTTTGTAGTCATCCTAAAACCACCCATTTAGTAAAAGACATCAACCTCTTGTTGTTGGAACATTGGACAATAATGAGAGAGGGGAGGGAGGGTGAATCAATATTGATAACTTTTAACAATTAAAACCACTTTTAATTTATTCATTAACACACATGATCAACAATATACAAGGAACATAACTTTATCGTGGAATCCCAATTGGGAAAACCACCAACACTTTCTATAACTGCAAAATTATATTTACAATTGTTTTTGCAAGCTACAACTTGCTGGAGACTTCAATCCCCAAGTTTCTCATCTACAACTGAAGGATGCTACAACACCCTGGTTTCTACTTGCTACAACAGACAAGGATGCTACAACACTCTTTTTACCAGCTACTACTGGAAGGAGGCTACGACCACCTGGTTTATCAACTACTACTGAAATGATGCTTCTACACCCCATTTACTAGCAACTACTGGAAGGAGGATACAACCACCTTGCAGGCATGTAGGCTTCCCTAGCACCACCCTGCCAACCTAATATGTTTTTATCTTCTTATGTATTCAATTCTATCACTGGTTTCTCATCACTTCCTTGGTCTCTGTCTTCTGCTGCTACTGCTACATGGATCTGGACTACGAAGACACGCTTCAACAGGTAAAAATACGCACATATATATTTATCATACCCATATGAACCAGGCTGTATTTTCACTGATATCATGCCTATTTCAATGATCACATCCTTTCAACTCTTCTCATTATGCCTATTCACCAAAACACACTTTCCGCAAGTGTGCCTCTTCAACAAACACATTTCTTCATTACAGTCACGCCCTTTCATCAAACACACCTCTTCATTCTGGAATTTCGTGCCTCTTCATAGTCATAATGTAATGTCCCTGGTTTTGACCCCGTTTGCATGATGTATATATTGTAATTAATCGTGGTGAGGAGCTCAAGGCAAAAGCCCCACCATCGATTTGGCTGTGTATGTTTCGGAAATGGGGATAATTGCCGATGGTATGTTGTGCTATCCGGCACATTTTAATATGGCATCATGTAAACACGCACATCAAATAAAACTAAAACCACAACCAGCTACGGCAGTGCAACGTTGAATGAAAAGGGCATGGTTCCAAAGGATAAGGGGTGGGGGATGTCAAACCTTGGTTATGGGGAAAAACCCATGTTTCACCACCTTTGTTGTTTGTCACCTTTTGCCTCATCCAACCTTGTCAACCTCTTTAATGCTTCAGCTGGTGGTTGAGGAGTTATGGCTGAGTGGCTGAGGGCATTTATTGCTGAAGGGGTGGTGGTTGTGGTAGGCTGTCAGCCTTACCCACATGCCCACTCCACCCACGTCTGCCCATTCTTCTCCCTCACGCACTCTTCCCTGGTCAGTTCACTCTCACCACGATTTTGGGGTCTGTTGGCTCCTCACGCACAGGCCCTGGGTGATTTTGGTCTCACGCAGGCATTTTCTTCCTCTCCACGAGTTGCTAAACGCTCAGGCACTTGAAATTCGCGTCCTCCTGACTGCTGTGCATTCTCATGCAGAGAATTTCCCTCCCGTTTCTCATTTTCGCGCACAGGAATTTCCTGGGTTTTACCCACGTCATTTTCCTCTGCGAATTGGTGAATGGAGTGGCTGAATCCTTTCCCCATGGGTCGAATTGTGGGTTCTACGTTGATTATTAGCCACTCCTAGGCTGGGATTATGTAAATTTGTTTCCAGCGTGGTCTGTGTGAGTCTTCCCGTGGCTCAATTGCCTTGGACGAACTGTTGATTTCACCCACGATTTGGGTCACTGTGGATTTCCAATATGTCGGCTGAGTTTTCCCTGTTTTGGACTGTGCATAGTTGCCATCGTTTTCATTGTGAAATTGGGTTGTTGTTGTTACCCTGGTTTGGGTGTTGTTGCTGAGTTGTTTTGGCCACGATAGGGCCAAGAACAACTCCGTATTTCCCTGTTTAAGCTGTGACAGCTAAGTAATTGCCTGAGTGCAATGGTTAGTCTTCGGACTGTGCTGGCTTGGCTTGTCTGTTGAAAGCCTGTGAAACCCAGCTGCGTTGGTTTGTTGTTTATGTCCCCTTGGCTATGTATAAGCCTGCAATTGACCCTTATTCCGGAGGAATCATGCCAAGCTCGGGGGTGGCAGCGTTGCTGAGAGACTGATGAGCACGCTGGCCTATGGTTGGGTGGAACGTTGCAGCGACGTAGCTGGTTGCGGGTGAATTCTTCATTGAAAGATAAGTACTGCTGTTTACTGTATCTCTGTAATTTATATTGATTGTAAATACTGGAATGTCTATGTTTGCTTCCGCTGATTGTTTGAAGGACTATGCATCCTTGTATGATGAATTATGCATCTGTGTATGCTTGTAAGTTTTAATTTCAGCATTTGATTTCTGTTTTTTGTTCATGGGCCATTTGCCCGGCTGTGTTTTGATGTTCGTCGCGTCCTCTTCGCCGGCTGAGGGACGGGGACGTGACACATAACCTTTCAACACTCACCTCCTTTCATTCTGGACATGTGTCTCTTCATCTAAAAGTCACGTATATTCATCGTGACTCTTCAGAAATTTATCGCATGATTTCGAAGTGTCGAGCGGAGATCCTTCCACAATTACCTTTCCGCAACGAAATTTCCGCATTCATCTTTTCACAAACCGTCTCTTTGTTGGTTGTGGAGCCTGATCTTCCTGATTTAGAGATATTATTCAGTTGTGTTTGTATCCCAGGTGTACTGTACACTCATTTCCCAACCTTGGGGTTAGAGGGCGAGGCCCCCGAGAATTGTTTTTGTGATGTTTGTTGGCCAACAATTTTGCAGACCCATGGTATTGGGTTAACCGCAGTATTTTCCCATGGTATTTCCCCTATAAAATAAAAGCACTGTACTACGACTGTGTAGGGTATTGTATTGTATTGTAACATTGTAAACAATCTCTGTGATTGTATGAGAAAGTCTATGAGAGTGTGAAGAGGAAGTGCAGTGGTATTGCTGCAGGTTGTATCTCTTCATCTTTCTCGATGGTAGTAAAAGGACTGGCAATTTATTTGTGGACATAGCCCATCGTTTGAGTGACCCAAATTATATCCGTGTCTCTCTATAACGTGTTAATGTGTTTTGCATCTTGTTTAATGATTTAACTGTATAATGGTTATTGCTCTACTGTCTTGTTTTCTAACACTCTCTGCATTTATCTTTCCGCAATTCACGTGCGTGCCTTACTTCCGCAATTGCAGGTGCACTTTCACATCCTCCTTCCAAAAACTTATTCCGCAATTGCAGGTGCACTTTCACATCCTCCTTCCAAAAACTTCTTCCGCAATTAACCTTCTGCAACGATCTTTCCACAATCGCCCTTTTCAAAATCTGCGGGAACTCCTTCCTTCCGCAATTTCAGGTTGTGGGTTGCGGGTTGCAAGGATGCCTTTCAACTTTTTCGAACCAAGCTTATGCATTTACCCTTTCTACAACAATATTTCCGCAATCATTTTTTTCTGCAATCTGTAGGAACTCCTTTCCGCAATTGTGAGTTGCGGGGTTTCCTTTCAACTTTTTTCGAAACAGGATTCCGTATTTACCCTTTCCGTAATGATATTTCTGCAATCGTCATTTCCACAATATGTGGGAACTCCTTCCTTCCACAATTGCGGGTTGTGGGTTGCGGGGATTCCTTTCAACTTTTTCCAAAATGGGCTTCCACAATATCCTCCTACAAATTTCTTTCCGCAACTCTTGTGAACCGTCGATCGCTTGTGAAATCCTCCTCTTCCGTTTGGTGCTCCGAAATGTTATCTTCTATGCACATCTACTTTGCGGATCCTTTCCCCTTTGTCGAGATATATTCTCTCCTTTGATCTGGACCATCTGAATTTGTCTAATTTACTATTTGCTTTGAAATGAGACCATGGTCAGATAACCACTTCAACAAGCTATAGCCTGATAGGATGGGGCAGACATTTTCCTTAGGGCAGTTTTGGCTCATTAGAGAGAATTTGAGGTCAAAAATGGGCCTCCTAAGAGATGTACG
>LPNX010718575.1:682475-749864 GCA_001517045.1 Pseudotsuga menziesii | reverse complement strand
GGGGATGATGTCATCTACTAGAATGTAATTGGTTGATTTTTATAGTACATTTTGGTCCTTTTGAGGCCCATTTTTGACCTCAAATTCTCTCTAATGAATATTTCCATACCTAGTCAATTTCCAAAGTTTCACAAAATTGTCATACTTTTCCAGAATGACGTCAGATTGCAACATTGACTTCATGATAGCATCAGAACAACATCATGTGTCTTTCTAACCTCATCACACATGCCATGTCTTCACTTCCTTTGTTATTCCTTTGTCTTACACTGAGTTTTCCTTGCCATCATGTCCTTGGTTATTTCTTTGTCATTACTGAACTCCTTTGACATCAATGACAACGACATTCAACATTCTCCCCCTTTGGAATTGATGGAAACATCTAAACATTCCCCCCCTTTGACAACAATGACAAATAATAACATGTTATGCCCTTGCTGTAACCATCTTGATAGAGAATTTCCTATCTTTCTTCTTTTTGACAAATTCCTTTGCCAATATATCTCCTCTTTTAAGAAATTTAGCTCTTTGCTTCTCTTCCTCTTGTTAACTGAACTTGGTACTAATAATTGTGTTATGCTCTGGTTAACATCCTCATTTACTTTCTTGTAGCGATTCTTTGAAGGAGAACATGGATGATTAGTTCATAGACTCCCCCTTTCAATGTTCCTGCCGTTTGTCAACATTTTCTACATTTTGAGAGAGAGTTTACACTCATCATTAGTTTTCTTCCATAAACGTTTCTTTAAAAATGTATCATGTAACTTGCTCTTCTTAGGGAGTATTCAATTCCATGAAAGAAATTTATTATCCATGTCCTTGTTCCTTTAGACATTGAACATGGTTTAACTAGCTTGATTGATACTATATTCTTCTTTCATAGCTTGCGCCATAATTCCGTGGTCTGAGGCAACAAAAGGATTTTCTACATGTTCATAAAAATGATTCTAAGAGACAAATTTAGAAAGAACTTCATCAAACTGATATGTGTTTGAATACCAATTATTCCTTCGCAATATTTACTGCTACTTTTACTCATCCTGACACTTTTTCAATAAAATACATCTTTATCTTTCAGACCAGGCTTGATTTTTCTTCCACTGTCAATAATTTTTGTAGTTAAAACTGCTTTTAAAAGATTAGATCAAGAATGATTTCAACTCACAGAAATGACTATTCATAATTTCCCTATCAGACAGTCCTTAAGACTGTCTAGATGGTACCCTTCATATATGTTCTTGTATTGATCTTTACATGTGCTCATCAACCATGAAACATGATTATCAAATCTTCCAAGTGTGAAATGTGGAAGATCATCCCAACCAAATGTGATCAAATGAAGACTTTTAGGATGGACACAGTTTTTAATTTATGTGTCATGAATTCTTATTGTGAGTAATAAGGATAATTTTCATCTTCTATTGGATTATAGACTTCATGGTCTTTATGGATCTCATGGATCACACATTTTAATATTGTCATGTTACTTCACAGGTCTTACACTTTGCTCTATGTCAACCATACACCAGTGTTATCATTTGACCATGATCATCTCTTGTCTTCTCTAATTATGATTTTGATTTTGTTACACTTTAACCATCAAGCGTGCTTGTCACATAGATGATTTCTAGACAAAATATTTTTCTTCAATTTGTCACCTCTACTCTACTTCTTCTCTTTGATGAAGATATCCTTTTATTCTTACCATCTGATATTGATTACTTTCAAATACCAATTGCAATTTTTTGATATTAACTCTGCCAGAGTATATGATCCCTTCTAGTGCTAATTTTAGGGTTCTCTTGTAGGTCATGAGAAACCTTTTAGA
Source organism: Pseudotsuga menziesii (assembly GCA_001517045.1). Lineage (NCBI taxonomy): Eukaryota > Viridiplantae > Streptophyta > Pinopsida > Pinales > Pinaceae > Pseudotsuga > Pseudotsuga menziesii. Next base: position 748,036 of record LPNX010718575.1, on the reverse strand, counting down.
AAAAGACACTCTTCTTTAGTTCCACAGTCATCTTTCACAACTTCATTGTGACTTGGGGTCTTTGTTTCTTCTGAATCTTTGTCATCAACTTTCTTCTCCAAATCTTTCCATGAGGTACCCTGCTTACGGATCTTCTTTGTCTTTTAGATTTTGTACTTTGATCTATTCCCTTGATTCTACAATCAACATCTTTGTGACCAAACTTGTGACATCAATGAAAATATCCAAAGAACTTTCCTTTATATTTGAGGAATCTTTGATCTTTCTGCTTCACAACTTCTATCTTCTTCCATCCCTTCCTTTGTTTCTGAACTTTTAATGGAGCATTCTTTCTCAGCTTACATTCTCTAGCCATATGTACAAAATTATTACAAGAGTAGCAATGACCGAAAAAGATTTTCTGGAACCTACTTGTCATTGGTCTTTTAGGTATCATATCAGTTCTATCTTGATTATGAGAGGAGGGACCATATTTCTGACTATCCTTCTTAATCGAGCTTTTGAGTACAACATCATAGTTTATTTTATTTCTATCTTGGAATGTAAAAGAAAAACATTATGGCTTCTTTTCTTTATCATAACCTAATCCATTTTTATCACTTGATGGTCTTTGGCTACTTAGGATTTCATCTAAACTCCTTGATTTGTTCTCAAATTTCAATTTAATAGATTCTTTATCAAGATTTTTTCTCAACAAAATAACTTCTTCTTGAAGTCTTTTAGAGTATTGTATTTTCTCCTTGAACTTCTCATTAATGGTCTTCTAGTCTTTTAGCCTCTTTATTTCTTCCTTGAACTTAGCAACTTTCTGTTTTAAGCTCCCGACCTCTTTCATGCTAGCCATTGTTTGTTGTCTTGAATTGTGCATCTCTTCTTGGAGGGTCTTGACTTCCTCTTCTTTTGGTTTATGCTCTTCTAGGTAATTTGACAAATTTTCTTTCATAGAATTGTTCTTCATTATGCTCTTTCTCAATTCTTCAAGGGAACTTATAAGTTCTAACTTTAGGTCCACATCTCCTTCCACATCTGAATCATCTTCTGAAGTTACTGTCTCTGTGAATAGAGTTTCTTCATCTTCACTATCTTCCATGGAATATAAGTTTTTCTTCTTTTTATTAATTTTTTTCTTGTATATGGTTTTAATCCTTTGATCTTCCTTATGACTGCAAGGTTCTTCATCATCACTATCAATCTCGAGAATAGCAAGGCTTGCTTCTGCTCTTTGTTCAATTGAGTAAAGTTTCTCTAATTTGACCCAGAGTTCCTTAGCTCATATGCATTCTCATGTCTTCTCTTTGAAAGTATGGCCTCCATTGCCCTTGAGTTATTTTTCTTGGATTCTTTCTGATATGTAGTCCTTATTCTCTTTGGTGGGATGTAATCAGAGATTACTGAGTTCCATACTCCATATCCTAATGACTGTAAGTACACTCTCATTCTTATGCTCCATAATGCATATCCTTATTTATTAAGAATTGGAGCTCTGTTGGAGGCAATTCCTTCTTGTTGATCCATAGTGATTTTTAATAGGATCTTCCTTCTAGTGGTTTAGACTGTAGTGAAGGATCTTGCTTTGATACTAATTGTTAGAATATTGGACAATAATGAGAGGGGGGGGGGTTAATTAGTATTGATAACTTTTAACAATTAAAACCACTTTTAAATTATTCATTAACACACATGATCAACAAGATACAAGGAACACAAATTTTATCGTGGAATCCCAATTGGGAAAACCACCAACACTTTCTATAACTGCAAAATTATATTTACAATTGTTCTTGCAAGCTACAACTTGTTGGAGACTTCAATCCCCAAGTTTCTTAGCTAGAACTGAAGGATGATACAACACCTTGGTTTCTACTTGCTACAATAGACAAGGATGCTACAACACCCTTTTTACCAGATACTACTAGAACAAGGCTACGACCCCCTAGTTTGTCATCTACTACTGAAAGGATGCTTCGAAACCCCATTTACCAGCAACTATTGGAAGGAGGCTACAACCCCCTTGCAGGCATGTAGCCTGCCCTAGCACCACCTTGCCACCCTAATATGTTTTTATCAGAATTCCATATCTTCTTATGTATTCAAATTTGTCACTGGTTTCTTATCACTTCCTTGGTCTTTGTCTTCTATTATTGCTGCTACATGGGTGTGGACTACCGAGACACCCTTCAATAGGTCAAAATATGCACATATATATTTATCATACCCATATGAACCAGTGTGTCTTTTCATTGATATTGTGCCTCTTTCAATGATCACATCGTTTCAACTATGTTTATTATGCCTATTCACCAAAACACACTTTCAACAAGTGTGTCTCTTCAACAAATACATTTCTTCATTAACATCACGCCCTTTCATCAAACGTACCTCTTCATTCTGGAACTTCATGCCTTTTCACAATGATAACCTTTCAACACTCACATCCTTTCATTATGGACATGTGCCTCTTCATCTAACAGTCACATATCTTCATCGTGACTCTTCATAAATTTCTTGCGCAATTTTGGAGCGTTGAACAAAGATCCTTCTGCAAACCGTATTTCTGCATTTATCTTTCTGCAATTTGTGGGCATGACTTCCTTCCGCAATTGTGGGTGCACTTTCACATCCTCCTTCTGCAATTAACCTGCTGCAACGATCTTTCCGCTATTGCCCTTTTCACAATCTACGGGAACTCCTTCCTTTTACAATCGCAGGTTGCGGGTTGCAAGGATTCCTTTCAACTCTTTCGAACCAGGCTTCCTCATTTAGCCTTTCCACAATCATATTTCCACAATCGTTCTTTCCGCAATTTGCGTGAACATCTTCCTTCTGCAATTATGGGTTGCGGGTTGTGGGGATGTATTTCAACGTTTTTCGAAACAAGCTTCTCTATTTACCCTTTCCGCAACGATCTTCCGCAATCGTATTTTCCGCAATATGCGGGAACTCCTTCTATCTGGAATTGTGGGTTGCAGGTTGTGGGGCTACCTTTCAACTTTTTTTGAAATGGGCTTCCGCAATATTGTCCCTCAAATCTATTTCTGCAAATTCTGCGAACCCTCAATCTCTTGCAGAATCTTCCTCATCCATTTATCAGCTATCAAACACAAAACTTCACTTTGGCGCTTCAGAATGTTATCACACATGGCACAACATCATGCATGCCATGCCAACACTTCCTTTGTTATTTCTTTGTCTTACACTGAGTTTTCCCTGCCATCATGTCCTTGGTTATTCCTTTGTTAGTACTGAAATCCTTTGACATCAATGACAAATACATTCAACACTTTTTGTTTTTTCCGGGCATTAGTTTGTGATGGTCATTAAACCACCATTTCCACAAGGAACCACTGATCCCTAGAGCCAAGTTCCATAGAATCCTTGCGCAAAAACCTAAGTCAGAGCCAAGTTCCAGAGAAATGTTAAGCGAGAACCAGAGGTTATCACCAAGCTCCAGAGTTTGTGGTCAGCCTAAAACCACCCATTTAGTAGAAGAATTCATCTTTTACAAGCCTTTGACTCAGAGAGCACTTTTTGTTGATCACCCATAAACACTAAGAGGGGGGGTGAATCAGTGTGAAGCACTTTTGAACAATTTAACTTTTATTCAAAGCAACTTATGCACAATTAATCACAATTAATTAAGTAGTAAAATAGCATCACATCATCAACATATACGAACCATAACAAGATGCACAATACATAAGATATTTACATGGAAACCCAAGTTCTGGACGGAAAACCAGCAAATCCTTTTTAATAAGACTGTTCTAGAAACAACTAGAAATACAATACTTATACAATTTATCCAGCCACAACTGGAAAGAGGCTCCAACCTCCTAGGCTTCGTGAGTTGCTACAACAACTGTCACATACCCATACCCTAATTATCATGCAGAATTATAAAATTTATTAAAGAAACATGGTTCTTCTTTAGAAACACAAGGAATGGCTATGAAAACACTCTTCAACATTCATTCTCAAGATTAGAAAGCATTGTAACAATCGTTCCGCCCTTGACAGATCCCTTATGTGACCGAAAACACCTTTCTGCACTAAACTTGTCCTTTCCGCACTCCGCTCTGTGCACTCCCCTTTCTGCCCTTCCGCTGCGGAATCGGGAACTGGGAGCACAACGTGTGACAAAGATACTTGACCACTCTTCCATCTTACGAATTCTGCTTTCCTTCTTTTCGACCTCGGAACTCGGGAATAAGAAACTCCAAATTTTGACAAAGTGAATTATCCGTCTTTTTCCTTCCACACTTCCTCTTTCCACCTTTCTGACCTCAGAATGCGGAAATGCATGAAATGACTACCTTGCCTGTCGGTTCCCCGCTTTCTGAATTCCGACTTTGGAATGCAGAAATCCACGAATCACTGCTTTACCTATCGATTTCTTGACTTTCGGCTTCCAACTTCCAATCTCGGACTTTGGACTTCGAGGTTTAGAAACTTGACTTTCTGCCTTAGCCTTTTTCTGTTCCATCGACTTCCGCCTTCCGCCTTCCGTTGCGGCTTAGGATGCGGTAATCCAACTTTGCCTTTGAACTTTTGCTTCTTTCTCTGCTCCCGCCTTCTACAGGCGGATCCTTGGAATAAAAAACCAACATTCTACCCCGTTTCCACTTCTCTTTTCCAATTTCCACCTTCTGCCTTCCCCAGACGAATTTCAAGGGGAAGAAACGCTAAGTCAAATGCATTTTGACTCTATAAGAGGATTCTAGCTTCCATGAACTTTGGAAAAATGCATTGAAACATACAAGGAATAGACAAATTCAAATGCAGGGACATTCATTCAACGATAACCTCTACTTTAACTCATTCATAAGCCTTCAACATAACCATTTCATTCATAAGCAAATACATTGCAGAAATAACACAACATAGAATACTTATCTTGAATGATGAAGCTATCCTGCAACTAGCTATGTCGCTGCAACGTTCCACCCAACCATAGGCCAGCGTGTTTGTAAATCTCTTAACACCACTTCCACCCCTGAGATGGGCACGATTTCCACAAGGAACTAGGGAACAACAAGCTCACACATAGCCAGCGCACATCAAAACATAGTCAAACCAACCTACAACTGAGTTTCTCAGGTTGCTAAGGCAAAGACTCACACCTGGTCAAATCCTCACCATGACTTAGCCAAACCAACCAACAGTTGGGTTTACCAGGCTGCTAAGGCAATGGAAAGGTATAATTTCTAAGCTAGTGAGCTCAACCATAGAGCTATGGACACTTACACCAAATCTATCCATCTTGGCATTCCACAACACCTACACACCCAACATAAGGAAGCATCCCCTTCTCTGCTCCAGAATCCCTCGGGATATGCCTTCCCCTCCAGTGTTCTTCATGGTGTGCATAAAGGATTTTCTAGCCCCTCTTCATCTGTCTGTGAGGTTCCTCTCTTCACTAGGTTTATCAGCCAATTCTGGACCTCTTTGACTCCTAAGTCTTTCAAACCAAAAAAGGGATGCACATCACAACAACGCACAAGGAAACACAACAACACATGCTTCACTCTGTAACATAGAGAAAACAGGGTCTCATACTACTCTGTAGTTCAAGATAACACTGTAATCCCACAATGAGGGTTCGACAAAGGAAAATACTGGCAGAAATGCGTAACAACACTCTGCTAAAACCCAAAATGCTCTGCGACTCTGGCTGATGAAAAATGCATAATCGTGAATGCAAAAAAATGAATCCACGTGATGGAAGAATAATCAAAACTTTGAGTGCGACTGCGGATGATGGAGCGGGCATGCACCCCCATGATTGTTTGCTTTAGAAGCAAGATCACAACTTCCCAGACTGCAGACTTGCAGGTTTTATCAGACGCACAATTAGACTCCCATGCCTTGCTCTTCCCAAAGCATCAACTTCCTCAACCAACTTCTGGAAGAAATGAATGATAGAGGACAAAAAGGTAGCTAAGGGTTCATGGGTTCCCCCATTGGCATTTGGTCTCACCCTATTGGCTCAGGAGTTTGACTAATTCCCCTCCCTATTCCTTGTGAAATCATGCCCCCATATCTTTCACGTTGCAGTGCATAGCTAGTTGTGGTATTTTATTAAATTGTGTATTAGTACATGATAATTCAAATATATTGTGCATGAACAACACAAGAACCATAGGTATCAACCTTGATCACCTATACAGAAAACACCAAATCGATGGTAGGGCCTTGGCCTTGATCTCCTTGCCATGATTTACATACAATATATACATCATGCATAATTTCAATACCATGGGGTCAAAACCGGGGTGTTACATTCCCCTCCCCCTTCAATAGCACTGTCCTCAGTGCTTTACAAAATTGAACAAAAATGGATGTTCCAATTACATGGCATCCTCCAACTCCCACGTAGATTCTTGAGGAACGTAGTGCTCCCACTGCACCTTCACCTATCCAATGGCTCGATTCTGGAGCACTGTGACCTTCTTGCGGAGGATGCACAATGGATTGGTTTAAAATCTCCCTTAGGTTCCACCTGAATCACATCCCAATTTATCACATGGTTAGGATCATGTACATATTTCTTAAGCAAAGAAACATGAAAAACATTACGATCTCTAGTGCTAGCAGGCAATGCAAGTTTATATGCAACTCGCCCTATTTTTTCAAGCACCTCAAACGTCCCATGGTATCTAGGTGACAACTTGGCACAACTTCCAAGCTTCAAGAAACTCTTCCTTGCCCTCAATCTAAGGTAAACATGATCCCTAACACTGAACTCTCTATGCACTCTATGCTTGTCTACATAGCTTTTCTGTCTATCTTGGGATGCTTTCAGGTTCTGTCTGATCTTTGTAACCTCCTGCTCCATTTCCTTGAGCAATTTTGGACCAAGCACAATTATTTTCATTGGATTATCCCAAGTCACTGGTGTCCTACACCTTATTCCATTCAAAGCTTCATATGGACTCATCCCCAAGGATGCTTGTTTTCCATTATTATAGGAAAACTCTACCAAGTGTAAATAATCCTCCCACTTGGATGATTTGTCCATTACATACATACGAAGCATGTCTTCAAGCACCTGATTCAGTCTCTCTATCTCTCCATCAGTCTGAGGATGGTAGGCAGTGCTGAAGTTCAACTTTGTACCCAAATCTATAAACATGCCCTTCCAAAATTGGAAGTAAACTTGGGATCTATGTCAGAAACTATTGCCTTAGGAAATCCATGCAATCTAAAAATATCCTTCATGAAGATTTTTGCAATGGCATCAGTATTATATGTGGAATTAACCAGTATAAAATGTGCTTCCTTTTTCAACTTGTCCACCACAACCATGATGGAATCGTGTTGTCTCCAAGTCATTGGAAATCATGTAATAAAATCTATGGAAACAACTTCCCATTTCCATTCTGGAACTGGCAAAGGTTGCAACAAACCTGCTGGGTGTTGATGCTCAACCTTCACATGCTGACATTTCAAGCACTTAGATATATACTCAGCAATGTCCTTTTTTCATTCCTGACCATAAATACTACTTTCTGGTTGTAGTAATTGTTTTTTGATATCTTGGGTGACCAAAAAATGGAGCTTGATGGATTTCATCCATAACAATTCTCCTCAAGTCTGCTACATTTGGAATATAAATTCTGTTCTTATGAGTAAGAAGTCAATCTTCTTCCAATTTATATCCCTCATACTTCTTTTCAAGGCCTTTCTATTACAACCTGTCCTTTACTTGCACATACATTTCGTGATCATTAGTATGATCAATATGAATCTGCTGTCTCAAATCTGACTGGAAAATACTGAGAGATGCCGCATGCATTTCATGCACCTTCCTATTGAGTGCATCAACCACTTTATTTTCTTTTCCTTTTATGTGTTTGATTTCAAAATCAAACTCACAAAAAATCCAACCATCTATCTTTCCTAGCATTTAGAGTTGGCTGATCAAACAAGTATTTCAGACCACAATGGTCTGTCCTTAGCTCAAATTTCCTGCCCATTAAGTAATGCCTCCACATATTGAGAGCATGTACTATGGTTGCAAGTTCTAAATCATGAGTAACTTCGTTCTTCTCATGATCCTTCAATTTTCTTGACTCATAGCATACCACGTGGTTTCCTTGCATAAGAACTCCTCCAAGTCCTTAAACGCATGCATCAGTAGACAACACAAAATATTTTTTTCTGGGTCTAGGATTTTCAAACCTGGTGCACTTGTGAGAATATTCTTCAACTGCTGGAAGCTTTCTTCAAACCTTGGTAATTCAAACTTTATCCCCTTCTTCTGCAAAGAAGTGATTAAATGTGCAACCTTGGAGAATCCTGCAATGAATCTCCTCTAGTATCCAGCAAGTCCCATAAAATATGTCACATTTATCCCCTTTATTGGGGTTAGCCAATTCATAATGGCTTCAATCTTCTCATGGTCTACGGATATTTATTCATATGAGATAATGTGACCCAAATAATGAATTTTATCTTTATAGAAGTCACATTTGCTTAGCTTTGCATACAGCTTATGCTCCCTGAGCAATTGCAATATCAATCTCAGATGTTCTTCATGTTGTTCCTCGTTCTTAGAATAAATAAGAATGTGATACAATAAGACAAGAACAAACTTCTCCAGATACTTGCTAAAACCACTATTCATGAGACACATAAATGTAGTTGGTGCATTTGTGAGACCAAATGGTACTACTACAAATCAATAATCCCCATACAGTTTTCTTAAGGTTGTCTTATGAATATATACATACTTTATTCTTAACTGATGGTATCAATACCTCAAGTCAATCTTGGAAAATACCTTTTCTCTTCTCATTTGATCAAAGAGGTCATCAATTCAAGGCAAAGGGTATTTATTCTTCACAATGACTTTGTTCAGTTGTCTGTAATCAATACACAACATGAGTGTACCATCTTTCTTTTTCACAAACAACACTAGTGCTCCCCAAGGGGACACACTTGGTATGATATACTTCTTCTCCAACAACTTTTGCAGCTTTATCTTCAACTCTAGCAATTCTGGGGTACTCATTGTTGGCCACTTTTCCCCACTTGCGTGACCCAGGTTCTGCGCATCCCGTCGATCCAACAACTACCTGAGATATCGGCCTGATAGAGCAAGCCCCATTGGCAACACCTGCAAAGCAGGCGCAGTCTCACCCGAAATATCTCATAGATGGGTAACCACCGGAACCATGTTTCCACGATTGTCGGGGAAGTATAGTCCCTTGGTTCGCAGCCAAGGAGCTCAACAAAGGAAACATGATGACTGGACAGAGGAGTCGGTTCTGCGTGAATGAGCACAACTGTATGTCATAGCGTGCAAGCTGAATTTCCTTTCCCCCTTGCAGCTGGCGCAACTCATGCAGCGCAGCTGACTCACATCAATCGACTCTATGACTTAAGTCGGGATTCATAATAGGAATTATATAGAATGATATATATTTATACAGTTTCAATTCAGCAAGATATTCTGTTCATCCATCTACCGATTGAAATAAACTAACAGGAACTGAACCACATTTAACATTATATGGAAAGCAACTATTAATCAATCACATAAACATTCACCACATTAATCATTCATTTGGACACAAGAAATAACGTGGAAACCCATATGGGAAAAACCAGCAAGGTGCTCTTCATCTGGCATGAGAAAGGATATAGCACCTTGCAGTCTCTGGGATGCAGACTGATCTTGAGATATGTATTTAAGTTCAGACTCATATTTCTCATGCTCTTTGGTTCGCTCTCCTATTCTACTCCTACTCCTAGCGGTCTGCTCCCACTGCAGTTAGATCCACGGCTCAACAACCCCTCTAATGCTACCATTCTCGTCCCGAGTCTACTCTTCTTCTGATCGCTATCACATTACACCATAATCGGCATCCCCTTCCATGGATTACCGCTGAATAACAAACTACTACTGAAAACTGAGCAAGGATCAATGAAAACCTTATAGACCAACCTTCTAACCATTGGATCCTTCCTACTTATACTAATTTACATGGCCACGTAGGGCCAACTGCATCCCAACAGTCTATTAGCGGTCACCATCAACCGCCCCTTTGGTTAGAGCTGTGGTGATCATGACTTGACATGAGGCACTATCGGCCTGAATTACAATTATCTTCTCGTGCGTGCGTAGCTGCAGGCTTACGCTACCTTATACAGCCATGATCTGGATTCTGTATTTGTCGCTTTCTGGCCGTTTTCTCCTTGTGCATGTCCGTGCTTGCTTTTTCTTTGTCGTACGCTCCTTTGCTCTACCTTCGCGGTCCTTTTCGTCCCTTGCGATCTTCCTTTGCTTCTATCGCGCGCGCGACACATTTTCCTTGGCTGTGCGTGGGAAGTTCCTTTTTATGCCCCTTTCCCGGGCCAATAGGTCCCCCATTAGGGAAATTTTGAGGTCTAAAATGGGCCTCATAAGATATATAATAAAATAATATCAGATAGTCATTTTGTGGGGGAGGTTTATCTACAACTCACCTCTTGCACTTCAATTTATGTAACTATGGTCGAGTTAAATTGAAAAGATGTCTAAAGATAAAATAAGAAAAAAATATCTTTGATATGACTAGAAATATAAGTACTTTAATACATAGAAATGACTAGAAATATAAGTACTTTAATACATAGATGTATTAAAAGAAAGTAGTAATAAATAAAATAAAGTAAAATATTTTAATCATGAATTCTAAACTTAAGTTAAAGTTTAACTAATAGTTTATATATATATATATATATATATATATATATATATATATATCCAATTTAATTAATATTTATTAAATAATTTTAAACTTATATTTGTAATTATAAATTAAAATTTAAAAAATAAATATTAAATACAATTAAATATAGTTAATATTATTTAGTTTAATTTAACTAAAATTATATCTACACGCATTTAAAATTTAAACTTTAAATTTATATCAACATTTATTTTTCATAATATATAAATTAATAAATTATTTATTTATAACAATATTATATTCTATTATTTTATAACCAAAATATATATAAAAAGAATACATACACATAAATTAAAACTTGAATAATATTTTATAACTGCCTCATAACTTATTTAATATTTTATGATTTAATGCTACTGCATACTCATCATACGAAATACTCACGTATAAATGGAATTTTGAATCATGAAATGAAGTTTGAATGAGTCGTATTTTTATTATTATTTAATAATAATAATATGAATTCCTACATATTCATTATATGAAGTACGTAATTACATCCATATTCATTATATGAAGTACGTAAGCCATAGAATTTTGACTTTAATTTTTCTTTTTTCTTTTAATAATAGGTTTTATCTTAAAATATTTATTATATTTGAAATTATTTTAAAGTATTTTATTTTATAAGTACTTAAAAGTACTAAGTATATAAATATTATATTCAAAAGTAATGTATGCTTATTTTTTCTATTATGAGTATAGTAAACTATGGGTTTACATCCACCATTTAGAAATTGACAAGTAAGTACCTTTTACTCAAGCAATGCCACCTCAACTATGATAGATGATGTCATTCTCTAGAATGTGATTGGTTCTTTTAAAGTTGATTTTGATAGTACTTTTTTTGTTTGGAGGCCCATTTTAGACCTCAAAATTCCCCTAATGAACACTCACCTGTGGCTCATCACGAGCCACTAAGTAAGGGACAGATGAGTGGACCGATCTGCGCGGTATCTTTTTTTGAAAAAATATAAAGAGATTTTTTTTTATAGCTTCGGCTGTATCTTAACTTGCGCAGTCCGCTCCTTGCTCTTTTTTTTTCAAGGAAACTTTTTGGCAGGTTCTTGTGTTTCTCTCCTCGTACTGTCTTTAATCTGACCCCTCTTCACATTTGGAATCGCTTGAAGTAAATCAGCAGAATCAATCATAGAAGGTTTACTGCTACTAGAACCTGTATTAGGCCCCTTCCCTTTCATTGACCTTTTACCTTTATCTTCAATCCTGGCATCGTCCTTATCATCGCGACCTCGACATTTCTATCCGAACTCTCCGAATCTGTCTGCAAATCGTTATCTTTACTGCAGCAGAGATAACTAGACTGATATAGCTTGTTTCGCATCATCATTTTAGAGGATGGGTAATGGATGATTCAATTGCAGAGTTTGCTTGAGCCGACAGGGGAAGCTCATGTGCTTCTTATTGAGACCAAGATCCCTGCGAAGAGGAATGTTGTCTTTGCTCTGGGACTCTCTCATCATCTTGTCGTAGTCCGCCTCCAATTTCACCAAGGGTATTTAGTGTCCCATTCTGACACAACAATCCATGTGGCCTTGGTTCTTCTGCTATTCTCATGCTCCGGAGAGTTGATGCGCAGTTGCTACGGGTTGCTGCGGCTTGTTCTCTTGCTGCGATTCTTCGAGTTTCTCTCTTTTGCAGTGATGTCTTCACCACCCTCTTTTCCATATATATGAACTTTGAAGACTTGTCCATATTGAAAACTAGACAAGTCTCGCTATCCTGGGTGGTGGAGGTGAGTGATTTGCCAAACTTTGACAAATTTCACCTGAGCACCAGAGAGTTCAAGCCGACTCTTGTCCATTGGACCCCTCGCAGCCTGCTAAGAGCCAGAGATCTCGCCTGAAGGGGTGGATGCCGCCACCACCTTTGAAGCCTGCAGAATTTGTGAAAGACTGTAGAGACTGTGGAACGAACCCCACAGAGCTTGTCAAAATGGGTCGGGTCTCTGGTCCCTATAGGAGCCCACTCTGGTGCCACCGACAGGGCCACTACTCTACTGATCTACTAATAGCCAAGGATGACTTCGCCGAAGGCTTGCCAATGGGTTGAAGCCACTGGGTGACTATCACCATCTTTCTTCTTGTTGTCTCTGGATACACCCGACATACTGGAAACTACAGCAACAACTTTAGCCATCAAGGATGCTCAGCAAGAGACTCTCCAATTCATTTGTAACTACATCTGGTGGGTGAGCAACATAACACAGTGATGTCTGCTTAGTGGAAGTGAACCTCGATATTATAGGAAGAGCATTGGGTCTTCTTTCGTACAGGCTTATCTAGTGGCATTATGAGGACAAGACGCTCACTTTGTGTACCGAATTTCCTTCTTAGATATGCTATGATTACTGGCGTCGCCACTTTTGGGTAGTGACAGTCGTGAGCACGTGCGGATGGGATGGACGGACACGGTGACCGAGTTATCCACACTTTATCTAGCTGCAGCGCTATCCTGGTCCAAGCGCCAAATCTTCGTTGGATCTTGATGCATTTAACGGTCTGTCAGTACGTGCCAGCTGTCTCGGATTTGGCATCACTTGCTTCATAACCAGTTTTGGTGGCAGTTGCAATGTGTCTCATCATTCCTGCACAACTTTTTCCTTAAGGTCTACTTGTCTGTCACGCACATGCGGTGCTATGGTTTCCTCCAAAATTCAAATATTTATTTATTTATTTTTATTTTTATTTATTTATTTATTTTTTATACAGCTGAGTGCCTTGGTTGCATTTGCGTACATTATTTTGAACTTGCTGGTTCCGGGTCTGTTTGTGTAGTAGCACACACTTTGCCTTCGAATTCCTGCACCATTGCTTCTATCTTAGCAACTTCCGTCGCAACTTCCTCTACTTGCGCGTCCAATTGCTCCACCTGGTTGGACTGTACATGCTCCAACAAGTCTTTCTCTATCGACTGCAATATGTCTTGAAGCTTCTGCTGCATCAGCTGAATATGGTCTGTAAGATTTTCTGCCTCTGACCGGAATTCCTCAACCTTGGCTTCCCTAGCTTTCTCCTGCTCGCGAAGGGTCTGGAATTCCTGCTGGAGACTTTTGATTTTTGCATGCTTAATGACTTTTTGCTGGAGGGGCAATTTCCACATGTCCAACTTCGCGCCAGTGATGCGCTCATTTGTCTCATGAATGCGCTTCCTTATTTTCTCAGTGGCATCATCTTCAAGCAATGTTTCCCAAATGGTGGAAACATTGTCTGCGGCCTTTGCGCAGATTGTTTCTTCGCCTTTAATTTTGTCAGCAGCTTCAGACACTGCTATTCTTCTTTCTGCCAGCACCTCTGGGGGTGTGCTTGGTATCTGTCAGGCTTGCAGATCTTCTACTTGGTGCTGAAGATCTTGCGCGATCTTTGCAAGCCCGGAAAATTTAGCCAAGGAGTCTTCATCGGCTTGCCCCGCCTCTGGTGGAAATGCTGTGATGGAATTCTTAATGGAATTCGCCAACGTGACACGAATTTGCTCCTGGGCTAATATTTCCTGCTCCTTCCTGGCCAGGATTTTGGTGCGCTCCTGCAGTTCCCGCTCTTTCCCTTGCAAGAGGGTCTTGCATATTTTGGCCTTCTTTTTTTACGTTGCTGCCTGGTGAGAAACAACATTTTTCCTTAGTCAGAGTTCAGCTGCAGCTGCCTGTTGGATGATATAGATCCCATCTAAGAGAAACTTGGAGGTCTATCTCGATGGTGCTATTATCAGTATCTGCGGTTGTCTCTTCCTTCACGTCAAGTGCTTGCGCCTAAATGAGTACCTTGACTGGAGGTTCCCACGACGGTGTGAGTAGTGGTATGTTAGGATCAATGTGATATGCTTTGGTGTACACCGTGTGCTTGACCTCAATGATAGCTGCTGTTAACTGATTGAGGTGGGTTTGGACTTGGGCAGCGATGCTCTCTTGCTGGGCCCTTATTACACCAAGGTTATCTTGCGCAACTTCCTTAATAGCATTGGCAAGTTCCTGTAACTCATCCTCAGTTAATATAGTGGTGTTTGCTGTTTTGTATGCCTTCTACTTCTTCCACGAGGATTGAGCTTCCTCGAGCTGCACATGGGTCTACGTCTGTTCTTCAGCATGCGGCTGCGCTAAAGAATGTTGGCTTGAGTCCTCTGTATCATCATCATCTTCCATTGTTTTCTTGCGATGGATCCCCTTGGGTATCGTCACCTTCTTGCTCTTCACCATGAACTTGGTGAATTGGTGGTTCTTCTACATTCTGCTCTTCAGGAAGTGGTTCTGCAAGTGGATCGCAACATTCCTCCAGCCAGAGCTTGACAATTGCGTCCACATCGTCGTCGGTTACTACGAATCTGGATTGATGTATTTGCTGAGGTGGACCTTTTATAGGCAACAGATTTAGATTATGCATATCAGCTTCAAATTTGATGAAAGAAGCATACCTTTGCACTGTTATGGCGTGGAGCCTGTGAAGTTGTTGGACAACCTGGCGCAGGGCCTTTGCATTCATGAAGAATACAATGTTGCTATCCTTCCTGAAGGGAAGTTATATTGTATATGGTGTCAAGGCGGTCATCTTGCCCTTCATTGAATACCGACTCAACATACCTCAGTCCTTCTAGCGGGTCAAGGGGCGCAACGACCCGCATATCATCATCTTCAAATGATAGGATCCTTCTTTTGAAATTTATGACCGTTTGGTTTTCCATTGCCCAATCAATCCCAAGCAGTGCAGGGTATGGGGTGGTATCGTCTACTATGTCTATGACTTCGAAGTCCGCAAAAGTGCGTAATCCTTCAATATCCACTTGAACTTGACCTAGCCTGCCAACATAGATGACCTTTGCTTGATTTGCAAGAATTAATTGAATGGGGGGCCATTCCAAGGGTGGCTTGGCCATTATTTCCCACATTTGGAGTGTTGAAATGTTGACATCGGATCCTAGGTTGAGGATGATATAGTCCATATCATAATCACCAATTTGCGCGGTCATCCTGAGTTCGTGTCTTGTCTTGAGCTTGGTCTTGATATTGTTAACCTTCTTTGGCAGAGGGTCTCCCTTCGGAAGTGTTTCGATGAGTGCTTCCAATTCTGAAATCGCTTCCTTATCCTTGATTAGCGCTAAACAACTTGACAAGAAAGGTTTAAGTCTACTAACCTTATCTGCAGTTTTGTCCATACTTCGTTGTTTAAATATCTTATGGAATATTTCAGGCATATCTTTTACTTGGCATGAGGTAGATGGCTACTCTGCACCAATGAACTCGAGGCACAAATCCATGAATATGCGCTTTTGTTCTTGAATGTCAATTGGTGCTTTCTTCTTTACGGCAAGTCGCACCTGGGGTTGCGCATGCGTCGCAGGATCTGTCTACGTGGCTTGGTATGCACCTATCGTAGCACCTCCCCTCGTGATCACTACCACATTTGGTTCTCATGGTTCAACGAATATCATCTGTATATTGATATTGGCATTCGAATTGGGATCATTCGGCCCAGGATTTGGTGCAGGGTTTGGTACAGGGTTGTCCGGTCCAAGCGTCCGGGCTTGCCATTCAGCAATGAGCTGTGGGCATTGCTCCACATTGTGATCTTGTCTGTAGTACGAGCAATTCCTTGCAGGTTCTGGGAAATCCCTAGCGTAATGCCCTGGTACTCCACAATTGTAGCATACAACTGGCCCTCTTCCTCGGCCAAATCCTCCTCCTTCCCAGTCTCTAAAATTGCCACCCCCCCTTTGAGGTGGTTGTAACAGGTATTGTGGTTGCTAGTATGGCTGTTGGTATAAGTTATATGGGGCCGTATTCTGAAACTGGGGCGCCATCTGAAACTACTGCGGAGATGGGAATTGCGGTGCAGCCTGAAATTAGGGAGGATCCTGGAACTGATGTGGAGTCTATTCAATCTTTACTTGCTCTTCTGTCTTCATCAAATATGCATCTACCGTTTTATCCCTCATGAGTTGGTCAACCCTACAATCTTT
Organism: Pseudotsuga menziesii; assembly: GCA_001517045.1. Lineage (NCBI taxonomy): Eukaryota > Viridiplantae > Streptophyta > Pinopsida > Pinales > Pinaceae > Pseudotsuga > Pseudotsuga menziesii. The sequence goes on along the minus strand of LPNX010718575.1, from coordinate 731,336 downwards.
TTCATCATGGCCTACAGATTTACAAAATTTACAATTTAGACTAGTGGGTGTACATACCGTCTTGTGCATAAACAAGAAATCGGTGTCCAAGTGTCCTCTTGTTTGGCATATATTGCTCCAAGGTAATCCTTGGCTATTCAATGGGCTTGGCCCATTGGATGAAACGTAGTTCATATATGTCGGGCATTCATCTTTGGTATGTCCATTGGACCGGCATTGGGTACACCAGAGGTCTTCGTGTGCTTCTTTTCCCCTTTTCATATCTTGGAGTTGGATAGTCAGATTAGCCAACTGAGACTGAATTTGTATCATCCCTGCGGCACCGTCCCCTATGGGCGAAGCCTCTAGCTTCATTGCTAACTCCAATGCCTCAGACTGTGTTGCGATATTCTGTTGCATGAGCGACCCTCTTATATGTGGTAGTAGCGCAACAATAAACCACTCTTTATGCTGTACATCTGACATCTGGAAACTGACCTTGGCCATCCGTGTTTTAAACCGCTGGTCAAAGTCCCATACTGTTTCTGCTGGAGCCTGCTTAATTTCCTTGATTTCGGTAATACATTGGGACTCCGATTGGGGCTTTCGGAACTCCAAGATCATTGATCATTACCCGCGGCACAAAATTTCATGAACCAATCTAGGGCATGACCCCTCAGAGTTGTGATCATATGTCCATTCTTTATCTCGGCATTATGTACTAAGCGTACCATCTAGACAACTTCACAAAGAAACCAATGTTGTTATGGGTCTTCTGTTCCATTCCCATTAAAGGTGGGTAATCTAACATCTGTTCCTGCCATTAGGGATGGCATTGGGATTGTTCGCTGAACCTCCTGAGTTTACAGGATTTACGGGGATCGCTGATGGGATTTCCTGCTCACCAGTCCCGACACTAGGACTGCTGGTGTTCACAAGGGGTTTAGATGGACTTCTAGGTCTTGCTCTAGGTGATCTCTCTAGAATGCTGTATTCATGTCCTATTCTTGGTGATTTTGTAGACCCTCCCGATTCTTCTCTCTCAGAAATTGGGCTATACCCCTCTTCGTCGCAGGATCCTTCGTCTAGGTATGACTCACATCCATATTCACCCTCCCTCAACAAACTATAGGCCCTCCTTCCTCTTGTTACCTTTCTCCTCTTTCCTGACCGAAACCTTCTTCTGCTTCTCAAGAATCTAGTGCCTAACTCATCCTTAGAACTTCCTGGGAACATCTCTTCTTACTACCTTCCATATTACTTCTAGATCTTTCACAGCATATCCTCTCCACAAACTGTGCGACTCATTCACTATGACAGTTCCCCTATCCAATTTCTAGCGTTCACCTGTCTTTCGTCGGCTTCTTCTCACGCGAACATTAGCAATTTAGCATCTAGTCGGTCTTCTATCTCCTCCTTCATTGAGTGCCATAAAATCTCCCCAATTTAATCAATGTTCCCAACAAAGGAACCATTTGTTGACCACTTTTCCCCACTTGCGCGACCCAGGTTCTACGCAGCCCACCGATACAACAACTACCCGAGATACCGGCCCGATAGAACAAGCCCCGTCGGCAACACTTGCGAAGCAGGTGCAGTCTCACCCGAGATATCTCATAGATGGGTAACCGTCGGATCCATGTTTTCGCGATTGTCGGGGAAGTATAGTCCCTTGGCTCGCAGCCAAGGAGCTCAACGAAGGCAACAAGGTGACTGGACAGAGGAGTCGGTTCTGCACAAATGAGCACAACTGTATGTCATTGTGCGCAACCTGACTTTCCTTTCCCCCTCGCAGCTGGTGCAACTCGTGCAACGTAGCTGACTCACATCAATCGGCTATATGACTTAAGTCGGGATTCATAACAGAAATTATACAGAATGATATATATTTATACAGTTTCAATTCAACAAGATATTATGTTCATCCATCTACCGATTGCAAGAAACTAACAGGAACTAAACCACATTTAACATTATATGGAAAGAAACTATTAATCAATCACATAAACATTCACCACATCAATCATTCATTTGGACACAAGAAATAACGTGGAAACCCATCTGGGAAAAACCACCAAGGTGCTCTTCATCTGACATGAGAAAGGATATAGCACCTTGCAGTCTATAGGATGCAGACTGATCTTGAGATATGTCTTTAAGTTCATACTCATAGTTCTCATGCTCTCTGGTTCGCTCTCCTATTCCTCCTACTCCTAGCGATCTATTCCCTCTGCAGCCAGATCCACGGCTCAACATCCCCTCTAATGCTACCATACTCGTCCCGAGTCTACTCCTCTTCTGATCGCTATCACATTACACCATAATCGGAATCCCCTTGCATGGATTACCGTTGAATAACAAACTACTATTGAAAACTGAACAAGGATCAATGAAAACCTTACAAACCAACCTTCTAACCATTGCATCCTTCCTACTTATACTAATTTACATGGCCACGCAGGGCAAATTGCATCCCGACAGTTTGTTAGCTGTCACCATCAGCCACCCCTCTGGTTACATCTATGGTGATCATGACTTGACACGAGGCACTATTGGCCTACCTTACAATTATCTTCTCATACGTGCGTAGCTGTAGGCTTACGCCGCCTTATACGGCCATGATTTGGATTCTGTATCTATCACTTTCTGGCCGTTTTCCCCTTGCACGTGTCCGCGCTTGCTTTTCCTTTGCCATGAGCTCCTTTGCTTTGCCTTCATGGTCCTTTTCATCCCTTGCGATCTTCCTTTGCTTCTATCGCGCGCACGACACATTTTCCTTGGCTGCGCATGCGAAGTTCCTTCTTATGCCCCTTTCCCGGGCCAACACTCATCCTGTAGGGTGTCTTGGACACAAATGCTACTCCTGACACAAGGTCAATTGTAAAATCAATGTCTCTTTTTGGAGGAAGTCTTGGAATTTCATTAAGAAAAACATTCATGAATTCCTGCAATACATGAAAGTACTCCAGCCTAGGAGTTTCATTCTCTGTTGCCTCCAACCCATGGGATACATAAAAATGTCAACCTTTCCTATAGAACTTCTTTAGCTGTATTGCTAAAATATGCCTAACAGAGATCACCTTTGGAATGCCTCTTACAACCCTTGGGTTTCCTTCTTCATCCAAGCATTCAAAAGTCTTATTGTAACAATCAAGCTTAACTCTGTGTGTTTCCAACCAATCCATTCCAATGAGAACATCATAGGAACCAAGTGGTAGAACATTCAGATATGCATAAGTGACTAACCCATCCATCTCTAATTCTCTACCACTTCACTAACCTTTCTATTGGTTCCTGTGGCTAGTTGAACTAATCATGACTTGCTATTCTTTAATTTCTTAAAACCACAAATATCAACAACTCTAGGAATAATATAACTGTGAGTAGATCTAGGGTCAATCAAAACAGAAACAGATTGCTCAGCAATCTTACTTGCAACTTCAACCACATTTGACTAATGATCTTCCTGGCGGTCCTCCAATGCTGCATAGATCCTAGGGACCGTCCTTGTCACTTGACCCACAGTTTCTGCTTCTTGAATGTTGTGAGCTTGACTCACATTCCCATTTCGATGCAGACAGTTCCTACGCAGATAGGGTCCTCCACATCTCCAACATTGGAGTGGTTCTCTGATCTCTTTTGGATCTCTTGGCCTGTCTCCCATCACTCTAGTTGGCTGAGTCACGACTTGTGATGGCTTCCTCTGCTAATTTCATAAGTGAGAAGGTTTGAAACCTTTATTTCTTTGGTCAAACTCTTCATTCTTCTTATCCTTCCATGCCTTATGGATATCAGGTTTTCCTTTGTTCTAATCATAGCAATACTTAGCCTTCCTGATAGCCTCTTCTAGAGTTCTAGGTTCATCAAACTCATTCCTGTCTATGTAAGACTGAGGTAGACCACTCATAAAATGTTGAATTTTCACTTTATCACCCCTGATATACTTGACTTACCTTAACAACTCCAAGAATTTATTTGCATATTCTTCCATGGTCAGTTGTCCCAATTTTAGCTCATGAAATTCTTTAATCTTATCATCATAGTACCTATTAGAGAGGTACTTCTGCCTGAAATATTTCTAGAACTGCTTCCACACAATCTTCCTTTCACTGATATTCTTCACTTACTTGAAGTGATCCCACCATATGGATGCTCTTCCAGTCAAGTTGAAGATGGCTACCCTAGCCTTCATATTTCCAGAGTAGTCTTGGACTTGGAAATATTTTCTCATCCCAAGAAGCCAAGTTTCAGCTTCTTGACCGTTCTTTACTTCACCATCAAACGTAGGAGGCTTAGAATTCTTGAATTCATCACGTGAGATGTTTTGGTAGCTCCTCTTTTTCTTATTCCTGTGAGAAGAATAACTTAAACCCCCAGTGGATCCTTCATAGTCAGATGAACCACTAGAATACCTTTTTATTCTTCTAGCACCGCTCCTACTTCCTTCTAGATTTATTTCCCGATGCTCAGAGTTCATCCTCCTCTGGATGTTTGTCAAACTCTGCAGCATGGCTGCATTCATGTGATTCTGCTCTTCCTGAGCTTTAATAATTCTCTCATTATCTTCTCTATAGCTTTGCATATCCACCTTTAGGCTTCTCATGGAGGCTGCAAAATCTGGGGAGTATCTTGAAATATACTCCCATTAGAATCTGTATCAGCATTTCCAACTCGAATGTTTTTCCCCATAGCATCTGCTTCATTCCCATAGGGATCCTCTGCATCATTCATGCTGTAGGTTCTCATGGCTGAGCCAAAAACCAACTCTTCCAATCAACACTATGACTGCAAAAATGTGTTAATAAACATCATTGTTAGCTGCATAAAAATTTAAGAATTTAAATAGACTGTGAGCTGCAATGTTTCAACCAATAGCTCTGAAAGCTATTCTCTTGGCCCATCCATGCCCAATGTTGTAACCATTAGCTTTGATACCACACACTGTCACGTACCCATACCCCGATTATCATGTGGAATTAAAAATTTTCTTAAAGAACCATGGTTCTTCTTTAGAAACAAAGGGCATGGCTACAAAAACACCCTTCAACATTCATTCTCAGGCTTAGAAACCACTATAACAGTGGTTTCTCCCTTGACAGATCCCCTCTATGACCGGAATCACCTTTTCCGTACTGAAACTGTCCTTTTCGCACTCCCCTTTTCTCCCTTCCACTCTCTCTATCTATCCATTAGTCTGAGGATGGTAGGCGGTGTTGAAGTTCAGCTTTGTACTCAAATATGTAAACAGACCCTTCCAAAAATTGGAAGTAAACTTGGGATCTCTGTCAGAAACTATTGCCTTAGGAAATCCATGCAATCTGGAAATATCCTTCATGAATATTTTTGCAATGGCATTAGTCTCATACGCGGACTTAACCGATATAAAATGTGTTGCCTTTGTCAACTTATCCACCACAACGATGATGGAATCATGTTGTCTCCAAGTCATTGGCAATCTTGTAATAAAATCCATCGAAACAACTTCCCATTTCCATTCTGGGACTGATAAAGGCCGCAACAAACCTGTTAGGTGTTGATGCTCAACCTTCACCTACTGAAATTTCATGCACTTAGATATATACTCAGCAATGTCGTTTTTTCAATCCTGGCCAGAAATACTGCTTTCTAGCTGTAGCAATTGTTTTTTGATATCCCGAGTGACCAGAATATGGAGCTTGATGGATTTCATCCATAACAATTCTCCTCAAGTCTGCTACATTTGGAATATAAATTTTGTTCTTATGAGTAATAAGTCCATCTTCTTCCAATTTATATCCCTGATACTACTTTTCAAAGCTTTGCTGCTACAACATTTCCTTTACGTCATAATACATGTCGTCCTCAGCAGTATGATAAAAAACCGGTTGTCTCAAATCTGACTGGAAAATACTGACAGATGCCACATGCATTTCATGCACCTTCCTGTTGAGTGCATCAACCACTTTATTTTATTTTCCTTTTATGTGTTTGATTTCAAAATCAAACTTGGCACAAAAACTCCAGCCATCTAGCTTGCCTAGCATTTAGAGGTGGCTGATCAAACAAGTATTTCAGACCACAATCGTCTGTCCTTAGCTCAAGTTTCATGCCCATTAAGCAATGCCTCCACATCTTGAGAGCATGTATTATGGCTGCAAGTTCTAAATCATGAGTGGCATAGGTCTTCTCATGATCCTTCAATTTTCTTGACTCATAGCATACCATGTGGTTTCCTTGCATAAGAACTCCTCTAAATCCTTGACCGCATGCATCAGTACACACCACAAAATCTTTTTCTGGGTCTGCAATTTTCAAAACTGGTGCACTTGTGAGAAGATTCTTCAAATGCTGGAAGCTTTCTTCACACCTTGGTGCCCATTCAAACTTTATCCCCTTCTTTTGCAAAGAAGTAATTGAATGTGCAACATTGGAAAATCCTTCGATGAATCTCTTGTAGTATCCTGCAAGTCCCGTAAAAGATCTCACATCTGTCACATTTCTAGGGTTTGGCCAATTCATAATGGCTTCAATCTTCTCAGGGTCTATAGATATTCATTCATCTAAGATAATGTGACCCAAATAATGAATTTTATCTTTATAGAAGTCACATTTTCTCAGCTTTGCATCCAACTTATGCTCCTTGAGCAATTGCAATGTCAATCTCAGATGTTCTTCATGTTCTTCCTCATTCTTAGAATAAATAAGCCTTGTCATCCAGGAAGACAAGAAAAAACTTGTCCAGATACCTGCTAAAAACACTATTCACGAGACACATAAATGTAGTTGGTGCATTTGTGAGACCAAATGGTACTACTACAAACTCATAATGTCCATACCTTGTTCTAAAGGTTGTCTTATGAATATATTCATCCTTGATTCTTACTTGATGGTATCCAGACCTCAAGTCAATCTTGGAGATTACCTTTTCTCCTCTCATTTGATTAAAGAGTTCATCAATTCAAGGTAAAGGGTATTTATTCTTCACAATGACTTTGTTCAGCTTTCTGTAATCAATACACAACCCGAGTGTACCATCTTTCTTTTCAATAAACAACACTGGTGCTTCCCAAGGGGACACACTTGGTCTGATTTACTTCTTCCCCAACAACTCTTGCAGCTGCATCTTCAGCGTTAGCAATTCTGGTGTACTCATCCTGTAGGGTGTCTTGGACACTGGTGCTACTCCTGGCACAAGGTTAATTGTAAAATCAATGTCCCTCTTTGGAGGAAGTCCTGGAATTTCATTAGGAAAAACATCCCTAAATTCCTGCAATACATGAAATTCATTCAACCTAGGAGTTTCATTCTCTGATGCCTCCAACACATGGGATGCATACAACTGGAAACCTTTCCTACAGAACTTCTTCAGATGCATTGCTTAAATATGCCTAACAAAGATCACCTTTGGAATGACTCTTACAACCCTTGGGTTTCTTTCTTCATCCATGCATTCAAAAGTCTTATTGTAACAATCAAGCTTAACTCTGTGTGCTCCCAACCAATCCATTCCAATGAGAACATCATATCTGCATATCTGGAACAAAGTGGTAGAACATTCAGATCTGCATAAGTGATTAACCCATCCATCTCTAATGGACATTTCTCTACCACTTCACTAACCTTTGTCTTGGTTCCAGTGGCTAGTTGAACTAATCATGACTAGCTATGCTTTAACTTCTTAAAATAAAAAATCTAAACAACTCTAGGAGTAATATAACTGTGAGTAGATACAGGATCAATCAAAACAGAAACAGATTGCTCAACAATCTTACCTGCAACTTTAACACAGTTGATTAATGATCTTCCTGGCGGTCCTCTAGTGCTGCATAGATCCAAGGGACGGTCCTTGCCAATTGACCCACAGTTTCTGCTTCTTGAATGTTGTGAGCTTGACTCACATTCCCATTCCAATGCGGAAAGTTCTTGCGCATATGGGGTCCTCCACATCCCCAACATTGGAGTGGTTGTTCTCTGATCTCCTTTGGATCTCTTAGCCTGTCTCCCATCACTCTAGATGGTTGAGTCATGGGTTGTGATGGCTGCCTTTGCTGATTTCGGAAGTGAGAAGGTTTGAAACCTTTATTTCTTTGGTCAAACTTTTCATTCTTCTTATCCTTCCATGCCTTATGGATATCAAGTTTTCCTTTGTTCTGATCATAACAATACTTAGCCTTCTTGATATCCTCTTCTAGAGTTTTAGGTTCACTAAACGCAATCCTGTCTTTGTAAGAATGAGGTAGACCACTCAGAAAACGTTGAATTTTCACTTTATCATCCCTGATATACCTGACATACCTCAACAACTCCAAGAATTTATTTGCATATTCTTCCATGGTCAGCTGTCCCAATTTAAGCTAATGGAACTCTTTAATATTATCATCATAGTACCTATCAAAGAGGTACTTCTGCCTAAAATATTTTTTGGAACTACTTCCACACAATCTTACTTTCACTAATCTTCTTTACTTGCCTAAAGTTCTCCCACCATATGGATTCTCTTCCAGTCAAATTTAAAATGGATACCCTAGCCTTCATATTTCTAGAGTAGTCTTGGACTCAAAAATATTTTCTCATCCCAAGAAGCCAAGCTTCAGCTTCTTGATCATTCTCTACCTTACCATCAAAAGTAGGAGGCTTAACCTTCTTGAATTCATCACGTGAGTTGTTTTGGTAGCGCCTCTTTTTCTAATTCCAGTGAGAAGAAGAACTTAAACGCCTAGTGGATCCCTCTGAGTTAGATGATTCACTAAAAGACCTTTTTCTTCTTCTAGCACCGTTCCTAATTCCTTCCGGATTCACTTCCCGATGCTCAGAGTTCATCCTCCTCTGGATGTCTGTCTAAATTTGCAACATGGCTGCATTTAGCTGATTCTGCTCTTCCCGAGCTTTAACCATTCTCTTATTATCTTCTCTGTAGCTTTGCATCTCCACCCTTAGGATTCTCATGGTGGCTGCAAAAATCTGGGGGAGTATCTTGAAATCTCCTCCCATTAGACTCTGTATCAGCGTTTCCAACTCAGATGTTTTCCCCCATAGCATTTGCTTCATGCCCATAGGGATCCTATGCATCATTCATAGTGTAGGTGCTCATGGCTGAGCCAAAAACCAACTCTTCCAATTGACACTATGACTCTGCAAAAATGTGTTAATAAGCATCATTGTTAGCTGCATAAAATTTTCAGAATTCAAATACATTGTGAGCTGCAATGTTTCAACCAATAGCTCTGAAAGCTATTCTATTGGCCCATCCAGGCTCAATGTTGTAACCATTAGCTCTGATACCACACTGCCACGTACCCATACCCCGATTATAATGCAGAATTAAAAGATTTCTTAAAGAACCGTGGTTCTTCTTTAGAAACAGAGGGCATGGTTGCGAAAAAACTCTTCAACATTTATTCTCAGGATTAGAAACCACTGTAACAGTCGTTCCGCCCTTGATAGATCCCTTCTACGACTGGAAACATATTTTATGTACTGAACCTATCCTTTCCGTACTCTTCCGTCCATTCTCCCCTTTTCGCCCTTCCACTGGGGAATTCGAGAATCGAGAGCACAACGTGCAACGAAGATACTTGACCACTCTTTCAGCTTCCGACTTCCACTTTCCGCCTTTCCTACCTCGTAACTCAGTAATCGAAAAATTGAAATTTTGACGAAGTGAATTATCCGTCATCCTCCTTCCACACTTTCACTTTCCGCCTTTCTGACCTCGGAATGCGAAAATACATGAAATGACTACCTTTCTTGCCAGTTCCTCGCTTTCTGACTTCCGACCTTCCACTTTCCGACTTTTGACTTCGGAATGCGGAAACCCACGAATCATTTCTTTACCTATCGGTTTCTTGACTTCCGACTTTTGACTTCCGATCTCAGACTTTGGATTTCAGGGTTCAGAAACTTGAATTTTTGCCTTAGCCTTTTTATGTTCCAACGACTTTTGCCTTTCGATTTCCACCTTTCTGCTGCGGTTCAAGATGCAGAAATCCAACTTTGCCATAGCACTTTTGGTTCTTTCTTCGCTCCTGCCATCCTTAGGCGGATCCTAGGAATCGAAAAACCAACATTCTGCCCCATTTCCACTTCTCTTTTTCGGTTTCCGTCTTCCGCCTTCCCTAGGTGGATTTCAAGGGGCGGAAACACAAAGTGAGATGCATTTTGACTCTGTAACAGGCTTCTAGCCTCCATGAACTTAGGAAAAATTCATTGAAACATACAAGGCATAAAAAAATGAAAATGCAGGGACATTCATTCAAAAGTAACCTCTACTTGAACTCATTCATAAGCATTCAACATAATCATTTCATTCATAAGCAAATACATTGCAGAAATAACATAACATAGCATACTTATCTTTAATGACGAAGCTGTCCTGCAACTAGATATGTCGCTACAACATTCCACCCAACCATAGGCCAATGTGTTCATCAATCTCTCAACACCACTACCACCCCCGAGCTGGGCATGATTTCCACAAGGAACTAGGGAACAACAGGCTCACACATAGCCAACACACATCAAAACAAAGTCAAAACAACCTATAGTTGGTTTTCTTGGGATGCTAAGGAAATGACTCACACCTGGTCAAATGCTCACCACGACTCAGCCAAACCAACCAACAGTTGGGTTTATCAGGCCGCTAAGGAAATGGAAAGGTAGAATTTCTAAGCTAGTGAGCTCAACCACAGATCTATGGACACCTACACCAGATCTATCCATCCTGGCATTCCATAATACCTACACACCCAACACAATGAAGCATCCCCTTCTCTGCTCCACAGTCCCTCGGGTTATGCCTTCCCTTCTAGTGCTCTTTAGGGTGTGCATAAAATATTTTCCATCCCCTCTTCATTTGTCTGTGAGGTTCATCTCTTCACTAGGTTTATCAGCCAATTCTGGGCCTCTTCCACTCCCAAGTCTTTCAAACCAAAACAGAGATGCACATAACAACAACCCACAAGGAAACACAACAACACATGATTCACTATGTAACACAGAGGAAACAGGCTCTCATACCACTCTGTAGTTCAGGATAACAATGTAATCCCACAACTAGGGTTCGACAAAGAAAAATACTTGCAAAAACACGTAGCAACACTGTGCTAAAACCCAAAATTCCCTACGACTCTGGTTGATGAACAATGAATAATCATGAATGCACAAAAACAAATCCATAGGATGGAAGAATAATAAAAAATTTAAGTGTGACCGGGGATGATGGAACGAGCATCCATCTTCGTGATTGCTTGCTTCAGAAGCAAGAACGCGACTTCCAAGACTGTAGATTTGCAGTTTTGCTGAGAAACACAATCATACTACCATGCCTTGCTCTGCCTAAGGCATTAACTTCCTTAACCAACTTCTGGAAGAAATGAATGACAGAGGACAAAAATGTAGCCGAGGGTTCATGGGTTCCCCCATTGACATATGGTCTCACCCTATTGGCTCAAGAGTTTGACTAACTCCCATCTCTATTCCTTGTGATATCATGCCCCCATCTCTTTCATGTTGTAGTGCATAGCTAGCTGTGGTATTTTATTAAATTGTGTATTTACATGATAATTCAAAATGTACTGTGCATGACCAGCACAAGAACCATAGGTGTCAACCTTGATCACCTATACCGAAAACACCAAATCAATGGCAGGGCCTTGGCCTTGAGCTTCTTTCCATGATTTACATACAATATATACATCATGTACAACTTCAATACCATTGGGTCAAAATTGAGGTGTTACATTCCTCTCCTCCTTCAATAGCACCGTCCTTGGTGCTTTACAAAATTGAACAAAAATAGATGTTCCAATCACATGGCATCCTCCATCTCCCACATAGCTTCTTTAGGACCGTAGTGCTCCTATTGCACCTTCACCTGTCCAACGACTTGATTCCGGAGCACTGTGACCTTCCTGTCGAGGATGTGCAANTGGAACTCTCCCTCGGGTTCCACCTGAATCACATCCCAATTTATCACATGGTTAGGATCATGTACATATTTCTTAAGCAAAGAAACATGAAAAACATTAAGACTTGCAGTGCTAGCACACAATGCAAGTCTATATGCAACTGACCCAATTCTTTCAAGCACTTCAAACGACCCACAATGTCAAGCTAACAGGTAGGCACAACTTCCAAGCTTCAAGGAACTATTCCTTTCCCTCACTCTGAGGTAAACATGATCCCCAACATTGAACTCTCTATGAACTCTATGCTTGTATGCATAGTTTTTTCTGTCTATCTTGGGTTACTTTCAGGTTCTGTCTGATCTTTGCAACCTCCTGCTCCATTTCCTTGAGCAATTCTAGACCAAGCACAACCCTGTTCACTGGATTATCCCAAGTCACTGGTGTCCTACACCTTCTTCCATACAAACCTTCATATGGACTCATCCCCAAGGATGCTTGCTGTCCATTATTATAGGCAAACTTTACCAAGTGTAAATAATCCTCTCACTTGGATGGTTTGTCCATTACATACATGCGAAGCATGTCTTCAAGCACTTGATTCACTCTCTCTGTCTGTCCATCAGTCTGAAGATGGTAGGCGATGCTGAAGTTCAGCTTTGTACCCAAATATGTAAACAAACTCTTCCAAAAATTGGAAGTAAACTTGGGATCTCTGTCAAAAACTATTTCCTTAGGCAATCCATGCAATCTGAAAATCTCCTTCATGAAGATTTTTGCAATGGCATCAGTCTTATACGTGGACTTAACCGGTATAAAATTTGCTTCCTTTGTCAACTTGTCCACCACAACCATGATGGAATCATGTTGTCTCCAAGTCATTGGCAATCCTATAATAAAATCCATGGAAAAAACTTCCCATTTCCATTCTGGAACTCACAAAGGATGCAACAAACTTGCTGGGTGTTGATGCTCAACCTTCACCTGCTGACATTTCATGCACTTAGAGATATACTCAACAATGTCTTTTTTTCATTCCTGACCAAAAATACTGAGTTTTGGATGTAGCAATTGTTTTTTGATATCCTGAGTGACCAGAATATGGAGCTTGATGGATTTCATCCACAATAATTCTCCTCAAGTCTGCTACATTTGGAATATAAATTCCATTCTTATGAGTAAAAAGTCCATCTTCTTCCAATTTATATCCCTCATACTTCTTTTCAAGGATTTGCTGCTGCAACTTGTCCTTTACCTGCACATACATTTCGTGCTCAGCAGTATGATCAAGAATCTGTTGTCTCAAATATGACTGGCAAATATTAAGAGATTCCATATGCATTTCATGCACCTTCCTTTTGAGTGCATCAACCACTTTATTTTGTTTTCCTTTTATGTGTTTGATTTCAAAATCAAACTCACACAAAAACTCCAGCTATATACTTTTCCTAGCATTTAGAGTTGGCTGATGAAACAAGTATTTTAGACCACAATGGTTTGTTCTTGGCTCAAATTTCATGCCCATTACGTAATGCCTCCACATCTTGAGAGCATGTACTATGGCTGCAAGTTCTAAATCATGACTGGCATAGTTCTTCTCATGATCCTTGAATTTTTTTGACTCATAGCATACCACGTGGTTTCTTTGCATAAGAACTCATCCAAGTCCTTGACCTCATGCATCAATACACACCACAAAAAATTTTCTTGGGTCTGCAATTTTCAAAACTGGTGCACTTGTGAAAAGATTCTTCAACTGCTGGAAGCTTTTTTCACACCTTGGTGCCCATTCAAACTTTATCCCCTTCTTCTGCCAAGAAGTGATTGAATGTGCAACCTTGGAGAATCCTTCAATGAATCTCCTGTAGTATCCTACAAGTCCCATAAAAGATCTCACATCTGTCACATTTCTTGCGGTTGGCCAATTCATAATGGATTCAATCTTCTCAGGGTCTACATATATTCATTCATCTGAGATAATGTGACCCAAATAATGAATTTTATCTTTATAGAAATCACATTTGCTCAACTTTGCATACAACTTATGCTCCCTGAGCAATTGCAATGTCAATCTCAGATGTTCTTGATGTTCTTCCTCATTCTTACAATAAATAAGAATGTCATCTAGGAAGACAACAACAAACTTGTCCAGATACCTGCTAAAAAAATATTCATGAGACATATAAATGTAGTTCGTGCATTTGTGAGACCAAATGGTACTACTACAAACTCATAATGCCCATACCTTGTTTTAAAGGTTGTCTTATGAATATATTCATCCTTGATTCTTACCTGATGGTATCCAGACCTCAAGTCAATCTTGGAAAATACCTTTGCTCCTCTCATTTGATCAAAGAGGTCATCAATTCGAGGTAAATGGTATTTATTCTTTACAGTGACTTTGTTTAGCTGTCTGTAATCAATACACAACTCGAGTGTACCATCTTTCTTTTTCACAAACAACACTGGTGATCCCCAAGGGGACACACTTGGTCTGATATACTTCTTCTCCAACAACTCTTGCAGTTGCATCTTCAACTCTAGCAATTCTGGTGTATTCATCCTGTAGGGTGTCTTGGATAATGGTGCTGCTCCAGGCACATGGTCAATTGTAAAATCAATGTCCCTCTTTGGAGGAAGTCATGGAATTTCATCAGGAAAAACATCCCTGAATTCCTGCAATACATGAAAGTCCTCCAACCTAGGAGTTTCATTCTTTGCTGCCTCCAACACATGGGTTGCATACAATTGGAAACCTTTCCTACAGAACTTCTTCAGCTGCATTGCTGAAATATTCCTAACAGAGACACCTTTGGAATGCCTCTTACAACCCTTGGGTTTCCTTCTTCATCCATGCATTCAAAAGTCTTATTATAACAATCAAGCTTAACTCCGTGGGCTTCCAACCAATCCATTCCAATGAGAACATCATAGGAACCAAGTGGAAAAACATTCAGATCTGCATAAGTGACTAACCCATCAACCTCTAATGGACATTTCTCTACCACTTCACTAACCTTTCTCTTGGTTCCAGTGGCTAGTTGAACTAACCATGACTTGTTATGCTTTAAATTTAAAAAAAAACAAATCTCAACAACTCTAGGAGTAATATAACTGTGAGTAGATCCAGGGTCAATCAAAACAGAAACAGATTGCTCAACAATCTTACCTACAACCTCAACCACAGTTGGCTGATGATCTGCCTGGAAGTCCTCCAGTGCTGCATAAATCCTAGTGACAGTCCTTGCCACTTAACCCACAATTTCTGCTTCTTGAATGTTGTGAGCTTGACTCACATTCCCATTCTGATGCAGGCAATTCCTGTGCCGATGGGGTCCTCCATATCCCCAACATTGGAGTGTTTCTCTGATCTCTTTTGGATCTCTTGGCTTGTCTCCCATCACTCTAGATGGCTGAGTCACGGCTTGTGATGGCTGCCTCTGCTGATTTCGGAAGTGAAAAGGTTTAAAACCTTTCTTTCTCTGGTCAAACTTTTCCTTCTTCTTATCTTTCCATGTCTTATGGATATCAAGTTTTCCTTTGTTCTGATCATAGCAATACTTAGCCTTCCTGATAGCCTCTTCTAGAGTTCTAGGTTCATCAAACTCAATCATGTCTTTGTAAGGCTGAGGTAGACCACTCGAAAAATGTTGAATTTTCACTTTATCATCCTTGATATACTTGACACACCTCAACAACTCCAAGAATTTATTTTTATATTCTTCCATGGTCAACTCTCCCAATTTCAGCTCATGGACCTCTTTAATCTTATCATCATAGTACCTATTAGAGAGGTACTTCTACCTAAAATATTTCTGGAACTGCTTCCACACAATCTTCCTTTTATTGATCTTCTTCACTCTCCTGAAGTGCTCCTACCATATGGTTACTCTTCCAGTCAAATTGAAGATGGCTACCCTAGCTTTCATATTTCTAGAGTAGTCTTGGACTTGGAAATATTTTCTCATCCCAAGAAGAGAAGCTTCAACTTCTTAACCGTTCTTTATCTCACCATCAAACGTAGGACGCTTAGCCTTATTGAATTCATCACGTGAGTTGTTCTGGTAGAGCCTATTTTTTCATATTCCTGTGAGAAGAAGAACTTAAACCCCCAGTAGAACCTTCAGAGTCAGATGATCTATTAGAAGACCTTTTTCTTCTTCTAGTATTGCTCCTACTTTCTTCTGGATTTACTGCCCGATGCTCAGAGTTCATCCTCCTCTGGATGTCTGTCAAACTCTGCAGCATTGATGCATTCAACTGATTCTACTCTTCCTGAGCTTTTATCGTGCTCTCATTATCTTCTATGTAGCTTTCATCTCCACGCTTAGGGTTCTCATAGTGGCTACAAGATCTGGGAGAGTATCTTGAAATCTCCTTCCATCAGACTATGTATC
Source organism: Pseudotsuga menziesii (assembly GCA_001517045.1). Lineage (NCBI taxonomy): Eukaryota > Viridiplantae > Streptophyta > Pinopsida > Pinales > Pinaceae > Pseudotsuga > Pseudotsuga menziesii. The sequence continues at coordinate 715,078 of LPNX010718575.1, read as the reverse complement.
AACATTTCCAACTCGGATGTTTTCCCCCATAGCATCTGCTTGATTCCCATAGGGATCATGTTCATCTTTCATGCTGTAGGTTCTCATGGCTGAGCCAAAAACCAACTCTTCCAATCGACACTATGACTCTGCAAAAATGTGTTAATAAACATCATTGTTAGTTGCATAAAAATTTCGAAATTTAAATACACTGTGAGCTACAATGTTTCAACCAATAGCTCTGAAAGTTATTCTCTTGGCCCATCTAGGCCCAATGTTGTAACCATTAGCTCTGATACCACACTGTCATGTAACCATACCCCAATTATCATGCCGAATTAAAAAATTTCTCAAAGAACCGTGGTTCTTCTTTAAAAACACAGGGCATGGCTGAGAAAACACTCTTCAACATTCATTCACAGGCTTAGAAACAACTGTTATAGTCATGCCGCCCTTGACAGATCCCTTCTGTGACAGGAAACACCTTTTCCGCACTCTGCCCTTCGCACTCCCCTTTCTGCCCTTCCGCTGCGAAATCCGAGAACCGAGAGCACAACGTGCGACGAAGATACTTGACCACTCTTCTGTCTTCCGACTTCTACTTTCCGCCTTTCCGACCTCAAAACTCGAGAATCGAAAATTATCTGTCTTCCGTGTTGATGTATTTGTAACTTCGAAATGTATTCAATTGTATATTTTATATTGTATTTCATTGTACCCCAACGAAGATGTTTGTTCCTCCGATTGGGAGAGTCATTAATATAATTAAGTCATGTAAAGTCATTGAGGTTAACCCTCTGTTGTAAGTCGGGGCATTAGACCCTATAGTTGAGTTATATTACAGTTATTAGACTCTCCTAGAGAAGTCATCCCTGTAGGGTGATTGTCAAGTGAAAATTAAGTATAAATAGAAAGTGAGACTCTCTATTTGATACACACAATCACTCAACAATAGCGCATGAGTGTGAGAGGAGTAGCTCGCACAAGTGAGAGAGAGAACAACTGTCAAAGATCATCTTTGTACTTTTGGGTTTTACTTTTGCTATTGGTGCTCATTCTATCTCTGAGGAAGTTGCGAGGTTTTCTCCTTTATGGTTTCCCCGAGGAAAAAAATATGTCTTTTGTCTCTTATGATTATTGTTGTGCATGTTATTCTTTTAGATAAGATCCTAGATCATATTGATTAAACGATAAAAATCTAACATTTTGCACTTCCGCCTTTCCGACCTCGGAATGCGGAAATGCGCGATATGACTATCTTTCCTGTCGGTTCTCCGCTTTCCTACTTTCGACCTTCCGCTTTCCGACTTCAGAATGCGGAAACCCACAAATCATTGCTTTACCTGTCTGTTTCCCGACTTCCGATCTTGGACTTTGGAATTCGGGCTTTGGAAACTTGACTTTCTTCCATAGGATTTTTCTGTTTCGCTGACTTCTGCCTTTCCGCTGCGGCTCGGAATGCAGAAATCCAACTTTGCCTTAGAACTTTTGGTTCTTTCTCCGCTCTCGCCTTCCGCGTTCTGTAGATGGATCCAAAGAATCGAGAAACCAACATTCTGCCCCATTTCCACTTCTCTTTTTCGGTTTCCGCCTTCCGCCTTCCCCAGGCGAATTTCAAGGCGAAAAAACGCTAAGTCATATGCATTCTGACTCTGTAATAGGCTTCTAGCCTCCATGAACTTAGGAAAAATTCATTGAAACATACAAGGAATAAACAAATGAAAATCCAGGGACATTCATTCAACAGTAACCTATAATTTAACTCATTCATAAGCTTTCAACATAATCATTTCATTCATAAGCAAATACATTGCAGAAATAACACAACAGAGAATATTTATCTTGAATGATGAAGTTGTCCTGCAACTAGCTATGTCGATGCAACATTCCACCCAAGCATAGGTCAGTGTGTTCATTAATCTCTCAACACCACTGCCACCCCCGAGTTGGGCATGATTTACACAAGGAACGAGGGAACAACAAGTTCACGCATAGCCAACACACATCAAAACACAACCAAACCAACCTATAGTTGGGTTTCTAAGGATACTAAGGAAATGACTCACACCTGGTCAAATGCTCAACACAAACTAGCCAAACCAACCATCAGTTGGTTTTATCAGGCTGCTAAGGCAATGTAAAGGTAGAATTACTAAGCTAGTGAGATCAACCACAAAGCTATGGACACCTACACCGGATCTATCCAGCTTGGCATTCCACATTACCTACACACCCAACACAAGGAAGCATCCCCTTCTCTGCTCCATAGTCCCTCAGGCTATGCCTTCCCTTCCAGTGCTCTTTAGGGTGTGCATAAATGATTTTCCAGCCCCTCTTGATCTGTCTGTGAGGTTCATCTCTTCACTAGGTTTATCAGCCAATTCTAGGCCTCTTCCACTCCTAAGTCTTTCAAACTAAACATGCATGCACATCACAACAACCCACAAGGAAACACAACAACACAGGCTTCACTCTGTAAAACAGAGGAAACAAGGTCTCATACCACTCTGCTCTATGTAGGTGTAGGTGTCCATAGCTCTTCCAATCGGCAGTATGACTCTACAAAAATGTGTTAATAAACATCATTGTTAGCTACATAAAAATTTCAGAATTTAAATACACTGCGAGTTGCAATGTTTCAACCAATAGCTCTGAAAGCTATTCTCTTGGCCCATCTTGGCCCAATGTCGTAGCCATTAGCTCTAATACCACACTGTCACGTACCCATACCCCGATTATCATGCAGAATTTAAAAAATTCTTAAAGAACCATGGTTCTTCAGAAACATAGGGCATGGCTGCGAAAACACTCTTCAACATTCATTATTAGGCATAGAAACTACTGTAATAGTCGTTCCACCCTTGACAAATCCCTTCTGCGACCGGAAACACCTTTTTCGCATTGAACCTGTCCTTTCCACACTTCGCCCTCCGCACTTCCCTTTCCACCCTTCCGCCGCGGAATCTGGGAACCAGGAGCACAACGTGCGACGAAGATACTTGACCACTTTTCCATCTTTCGACTTTCGCTTTCCACCTTTTCGACCTCGAAACTAGGGAATCAAAAAATCCAAATTTTGACAGAGTGAATTATCCATCTTCCGCCTTCTGCACTTCCTCTTTTCACCTTTCCGACCTCGGAAAGAGGAAATGCGCAAAATGACTACCCTGCATGTCGATTCCTTGCTTTCCGACTTTCAACCTTCCACTTTTAGACTTTCAACTTCGGAATGCCGAAACCCACGAATCACTGCTTTACCTGTTGGTTTCCTGATTTCCGATCTCGGAGTTCGGACTTCGAGGTTCGGAAACTTGACTTTTTGCCATAGCTTTTTTCTGTTCCGCCTTTCCGCTACGGCTCAGGATGCGGAAATCCAACTTTTCCTTAGAACTTTTGGTTCTTTCTCCTCTCCTGCCTTCCGCCTTCCACAGGTGGATCCCAGGAATCGAAAAACCAACATTCTGCCCCGTTTGCACTTCTCTTTTCCGGTTCCTGCCTTCCACCTTCCCCAGGTGGATTTCAAGGGGCGGAAACGCTAAGTCAGATGCATTTTGACTCTGTAACAGGCTTCTAGCCTCCATGAACTTAGGAAAAATGCATTGAAACATACAATGCATAAACAAATACAAATGCAGGAACATTCATTCAACAGTAACCTCTACTTTAACTCATTCATAAGCATTCAACATAATCATTTCATTCATAAGCAAATACATTGCAAAAAGAACACAACAAAGAATACTTATCTTGAATGATGAAGCTGTCCCGCAACAAGCTATGTCGTTGCAACGTTCCAATAGGCCAGTGTGTTCATTAATCTCTCAACACCACTGCCACCCTCGACCTGGGCATGATTTCTAGAAGGAACTAGGGAACAACATGCTCACACCTAGCCAGCACACATCAAAACACAGTCAAACCAACCTACAGTTGGGTTGCTTAGGCTGCTAAGGCAATGACTCACACCTGGTCAAATGCTCACCACGACTCAGTCAAACCAACCAACAGTTGGATTTATCAGGATGCTAAGGCAATGAAAATGTAGAATTGCTAAGCTAGTGAGCTCAACCACAGAGCTATGGACACCTACACCAGATCCATCCAACTTGGCATTCCACAATACCTACACACCTAACACAAGGAAGCATCTCCTTCTCTGCTCACAGGCCCTTGGGCTATGCCTTCCCTTCTAATGCTCTTCAAGGTGTGCATAAAGGATTTGCTAGCCCCTCTTGATCTGTCAGTGAGGTTCCTCTCTTCACTAGGTTTATTAGCCAATTCTGTGCCTCTTCCACTCCTAAGTCTTTCAAAGCAAAACATGGATGCACATCACAACAACCCACAAGGAAACACAACAACACATGCTTCACTCTGTAACACAGAGAAAACAGGGTCTCATACCACTCTATAGTTCAAGATAACACTGTAATCTCACAACCAGGGTTCAACAAAGGAAAATACTTGCAGAAACGCGTAGCAACACTCTGCGAAAACCCAAAACGCTTTGCGAGTCTGGTTGATGAACAATGCATAATAATGAATGCACAAAAACGAATCCATGGGATGGAAGAATAATCAAAATGTTCAATGTGACTGGGGATGATGGAATGGGCACGCATCCCCGTTATTGCTTGCTTCAAAAGCAAGAATGCGGCTTCCCAGATTGCAGACTTGCAGGTTTGCTCAAACACACAATTAGACTGCCATGCCTTGCTCTTCCCAAGGCATTAACTACCTCAACTAAATTTTGGAAGAAATGAATGATAGAGGACAAAAAAGTAGCCGAGGGTTCATGGGTTCCCCCATTGACATCTGGTCTCACCCTATTGGTTCAGGAGTTTGACTAACTCCCCTCCCTATTCCTTGTGAAATCATACCCCCATCTTTTTCACGTTGCAGTGCATAACTAGCTGTGGTATTTTATTAAATTGTGCATTTACATGATAATTCAAAATGTATTGTGCATGACTAGCACAAGAACCGTAGGTATCAACCTTGATCACCTATACACAAAACACCAAATCAATGGCAAGGCCTTGGCCTTGAGCTCCTTGCCATGATTTACATAAAATATATACATCATGTACAATTTCAATACCATGGGGTCAAAACCGAGGTGTTACAACAACTCTCTTCACAGGCTATAATTGTGATTCATAGCAGCACACTACCACCCTAAACAAGAAAGGTATGTACTTGTTGACCTGTCAAACCAACCAACTCATCCAACTGTACAATCCTACTTGTGTATTTGTGCCCAACTGCATATACACTAGTACCAACTGACCATCAACTTGTACCAATTTGATCATGTGTCAATCTATTCATTGACCTGTACCCATCTTATCATGTGCCTCTACCAATCCGATCATGTGTCTGTGCCAATATGATCATCAACATGTACCAATCATGTGCTTGTGCCAATGTGATCATCAACTTGTATTAATCTAATATTGTGCCAATTTGTTCATGTGCTTTGCTAGTCATCCATTCCTTTCATATTGGTATGCCTCATCAAGTAGGACTCGCACACAAGCAACTTTCAAGTAACACACAAGACTCCGAATTCAATTCAATAAAACAACGATAAGGCCTCATAGTCAAATCCAACTAGATAACACAACGTAAGAATCTACCAAGTAGACAATCAAAGCAAATACAATCAACCATTCTCTGTCACTACTTAAGATCCAATGTCAAAGAGTATTATAAGTTAAGGTAAAATTAAAGAATTCAATTAAATATTAATAAAAAATTCTTTCTTTGGCAGGTCGACCCTTCAATAGGGCTTCAATAAAAAATATTGAATGAACAAGCTTCCATCATCAATTTGCTCCAAAAATGAATTAAGTGTTGATGTTGGAACGAGTGCTAAGTCAAGTCGTGCTTAGCCACGTTACCACATTGGAGAGTTTCACAATCAAGTTGTTGAAGGAGAAATAGTCATGATGTATGAGTTGCAAAGGTAGGAATGAAAGTGTCACGTTAGGGAAGTATTTCCTTCAAGGACTCCATGTCAACATCATCATGGTTTAAGGACCATAAGAAAAAAGTGCCACGTCAACAGGAGTAACTTCAACACCAAAAGTTACCACAAAAACTACCATTAGAAGAGACCACCAAGGGTGCCAAGAACCCTAAGAAAAGAGGTACAACACCTCTCAAGAACACCAAATACTCCAAATGGAGGGGTTTCAAGACCTCAACATCAACTAACAAGGAGACTGCAACAAGACCAAGAATAAGAGGACTATCAACACCAACAAGGGTCAAGGAGAACAACAAAGGACTCAAAGGGGATCAAGGACCATCTTAGGCGCACATAACCAACACAAGGGGCTACAAGGGCTTTTGACAAAGTCTTAAGGGCCCCAAGGGCTTCAAACTTGGGCATGAACAAGTCAAAAGGACTCCTTGGACACAAACAAGGACACACCCAAAGGGGCTTCACAAGGGGCATCAAGACACAATAAACCCTCACCAAAGAACTGTTGGCATCAATGACAACTTTAATCAACACTTTCAATTTTTTGTAGCTCTAGATCTCAGCTCCCTGCTTGGACTCACATACACCCCTTCTAATTAAGGCAGATAATGTTGGAAACATAATCATTTGGGGTTATGAAATATTAGTGTCTTACTATTTACTAATCACACATGTAATTACAAAATATCAAAAGTCATGTAGGTGGATAGGAATGACGATCGAAATCCCAAGAGACACCTTGGAATTTGGAATCCAAGGGTCATTCTCATAAGTATTTATATGTACATACATTAATAAGATAATTGTGTCTTTCATGCCAATTCTCTTCGTCTTTGTGTTGCATTTGCTTGTGTGTATTTGGTTTAGTTTAGCTAATTTGTTTGTCTTCCCTATTGGGCATCCCAACAAAGGCCCTCTTGGTGGAGTCTTAGCATTTGGACATTTCCTTTGGACGAGGACATCTCTCTTCTAGGGAATTTCATTGGATTGTGCCTAATTTTGGAACAGAGATTTGCATTTGAAGGATGCCTCAATCCAACTTGGTTGCTTTGTGAGCATCATTTGGTGACTTGGGGCATAGCTTGCTGCTTTGAGGACATTATTGATGGAGTGTACCCCTTTTGAAGGAGGCTTTGGAGGCTTGATGTGGACATCTTTGGGCTTGGTTCCCTCACTTGGTGGAGGTGCCCCCTTGTTTGGGGCATTTAGCATATTATGTATTATACAAGTGGTATTAACTACCATTTCTTATTTATTTTGTTAGGAGTTAGTTGTTCTAGTGGCGTTTTTGTCATATTTTACTCCACCCTAGGGTAGATCTAGGAAAACAATGAATAGTTTATTGTAAAAGAAGTTTAGCTACTCCTATAGAGAGCTACTTCATCATTTGAATTCATGATTAAATCGTTGGAGCTCTCTCTTTTGAGCCTAATTGATGCATCATTTTCTTGGAGTCAATTTGTCATGGGTCTCTTTCTTGTTAAAGCGTGGTGTTCTCTCTTGTTATTGTGCTTGTGTGTAGGAGAACATGTTGCTAGCATTGTCCATGTTATTTCTTCTTGGGCCATTGAAAGGTTATTGTTATCTTATTGGATTGGATCTAGATATTCATTTATCCTAAATCTCTTTGTCATCATGCATTGAAGGGAGGTTTTCTCTACATTGATCTTCATTTGGATGTTGCAGTTTTAACCCCCCTTGTTGTAGTGTACACACAAGGAAAACAGTAAAGGAGCAAGTCTTCCACTCTTGCTATGTGATTGCAAGTGAACCCTCTGATACATCCATTGAGGTAGGGGTTGCTTATAGTATTCTTATTTCCTGGATGATCTTTGAAGCAAGGCCCTCTAAGATTGATTATCCTTTGACTCCATGTTCCCTTGGTTGGATCAATGTTGATCCTTGGAGTGGGTCCCTTATCCTCCTATCATCTATTGTGCATCTATATACAACAAACCATTTGGTAGGGAAACCCGGTGAAATAACCTTGCTCCTCATTGCCTTCGCCCTAGTAAATCCCATCTTAGGGAAGACTCCCCCTTGAGTTGGAGAAAAGCCAACATGAAGTGAGAAGGGGATTTGTGTGGTGACATTGGCCTTTCTTCTTTGGTTTCCCTCATCTAGCGTGCAACTTTGGGACTTTAATCAAACATGCTAGTTTGGAAGGCAACAACTCCAAAGATGGTCTAATGCCATTCAATCATGCACAATCTAAATATCATTTTTTTAACTCCTAGCCAATCATATGTTTTTCCCACTATTGGTACAAGAGTTCCAAAAAGTTAGAGGGGTTATGTAATTTTCTCTAAAATAATGTCATCCTGATGCAAGTGTCTATCATGTGGGTGCTAAGAGGGCTTCACAACAAGAAATAAGAGTATGTAAAAGAATAGAACTAACCAAGCCATTTAAATGGTTGTCATGGAATGGCAAGTCATGGCACACTATATTGACTTACCATTAATCACTAATAACCTATTTTTAATTTTTTTAATAGCAAGGTATAAAGCCTAGTTCTTCCTATGTGCCACTAATATGGCTAACATTGTCAATATCAATAAGCAACAATATTTACTCTTAGTGTTTTGTGGTTCCATAGGTTACATAATGCAAAGTGCAAAAGGTTCTGTCCTAAGACAGTTCAATGCCATTCAATCTTGCAGATAGTCGGAATATTAATTTTTAAACTCTTAATCAATCATATGTATTTTCCATTGATTACAAAATATTAGATAGTTAAAATATTTTTTTTTAACTCTTAATCAATCATATGTATTTTCCACTTATTACAAAATATTAAATAGTCAAAATATTATTTTTTAAACTCTAATCAATCATATATATTTTCCACTGATTACAAAATATTAGAAAGGTTGTGCAAGTTTCAAAAGAATCTCCCATAGATTTGTCTATCATTTAGGTGATTACAGAATATTAGAAAGGTTGTGCAAGTTTCAAAAGAATCACTCTCATAGATTTATCTGTCATTTAGGTGTTGAACAGGACCGACCAAAGCCATTTAAAGAATTGTTATGGAATGACAAGCATATCAAATTCTATTGACCGAATGTTAAATCATTAACAAACTATTTTGATCGTATTTTAAATAGCAATAGATGGAGCCTAGTTCTTCCTATGTTCACTAATGTTGCTATCAATTAAAGCCAAACTACATTGATGTTCACTCGGGTATTTCGCAGTGCCTTAGGTTGCACAATCCACAAGATCTTTTTGGTCGCGGTTAGCCTTTTGAAAAAGTGGGATGCATGTGTACAAGTTGACACTGTATTTAATTGTATGGTTTACATCCCTTTTATTTTCCAGTGACCTATTTATTGCCATATCCCGATTCCCTCTTGGACTCTATCCAGTCCAAACTAAAGTTTTCTATGGTCCAAATTCAAGTCTTATTTCCCAAAGATTTAATACAAACAGTGATGATTATGTTTTAATAAAAGACATTCATTTTCGCAAACCTTTAAGTTCAGTTTCAATTTTACCTGTTTCCTCTGTGATTTACTCACCTATTGGGAAATCTGGCAATTTTCATTTAAAGAAATAAATTCAAAATTTCATAAATATAGGGTTGTTTTCAAGTCGATCAAGTCAACTACTTAAGAATGAGAGATTTTTCAGGCTGAAACAAGGCACCCCACAGAATTTATTTTCGTGCATTCGTCATCCTATTTCTAGAAAAGAGGACGCGCAGGTGAAAATTGAATCTTTAAACATTTATGAAACTGAAGTTGATATCTTTTAGCCACAAAATAAGAACAGTGTTTTCCAATAAAGCTGTTTTTAGAGAGTCGGTGGTGTTATTATGCCATTCATTAATATTTAAAACTTTGCAAAACCGTATATATTATAGGGAAATTAAGGCAGAAATGTTGGGTCGGGTCTGCTCACCTGTTGAAAGGGAAAACCAACTCGTCTCTACTTTGTCCAAGTGAAGTATGACTGATGCATCTTTTTCTTAGCATGAATAAAATACAAGATGCACGTTTTTTTCTTCTTTTAACATGTTATAGAAGACGTATAATTGTAGATAACAAGCTGCTGACGTAAACACAACTTCGAGGAGCCATATTGGTCTATTTTTAAAGTTCATCCTCTGTTGCACAAAACTACTAAAACTGCCCACATACCATTACTGGAAATTGATGGAAACTTGGAAACACCTCAGAAACTTAACGACAACCCCCAAGTGCACATGATTGGCGTAGAACCCATAGGAAGTCTAGAAAACACTAATCTTATGGAAAATGAAGACAAATTAGCCTCTATTTCAGGTCAACCATAAAGCCTCTGCATCAGTTCAGTTTTCATGTATTCAGCACTATGCTCATCAGCTGGAACCCTTTACACGTGTGACAAAATAGTTACATTTTAGTAAACCTTGAACTGTTGAGGAACTGGTTTAATAGGAATCAGGACAGTAATTCTGTAGCATATCTACATACTCAACTAGCAGAACGCTTTTTATCCATATACATATACAGCATAGAACTGAGTAATTAACCAACTTCAGCCTCTCTCTTATGCGGATAACTGTAGCAACAGCAAGCTGCTGACACACACAACTTCAAGGAGCCATGTTAGTTTTTTCTGAGTGTCAATCACAAGGCCTTTAATCAACTCAGTTTTCATGTATTCCAGACTACTCTCATCGGCTGGAACCCCTTTACCTGGGTGACAGAATAGTTGAACCTTGAACTGTTGAACTGGTTTAGTAGTAATCAGGTACCTTGATTCTGTAGCATATCTATATGCTCAACTAATAGAATATTTTTAATCCATCTTCATATACAGCATTGAACAGAGAAATTAACAACTTCATCCTCTCTTATGCAGACAAATGTTAACTATGGATCAGCCCTGGGTTGCTGACTTATTCTTCCTGCACCTCTGGTTCCTTTCCCATTACTGCATTGCTTCAGGGTTGGTATACCATCCCATTCGTGAGCTTCATTAGTAGGTTGATTTGTGTTTACTCTTTCATGATTTGAAACATGAACATTTTCTGCAATGTCATCAGCTCCATTTTGGTTGTTAGAAGTATTGCCTATTAGATTGAGGTTTTGAAGGATTAGTTTCTCCTGCTTTGCATCTAAAGGTCATGTCAAGAAAACAAAATGCTAGTCATATTAGGTACCTATATTATAAAGAAAAGATTTTCTTGACAGGATACATTCTTGATCAGGATTATCACTGAAACTGGAATGAAGTACATTGCCAACGTTGTCCAGTATTGCAGATGTTGTCATGGATGATTCCACACATATAATTGCAGAAATTGCGTCAAGTCGAGTTACTTCATTCCTAAACATAAGTCTTGCATGTGCTGCAATGATTATATAAAGTGACATACTTATTAATAATAAGATATTATGTAGTAACTTGAACATGCAGTGTGAAAATTTGAAAGACATTGTTCATACCTTGTGCTAATCTAATCAAGCTCTCAAGCATGCGAATTGTTGTCCTTGCTGCACACAAGTAAACGGTTACAAGTCCAGCAAAAGAACTGGTATATAGGCAAAAGAACCTTACCATATAAAAACTTTACCTGCATTTTCGGTTGCTGATCTACGCTGCAGTTGATAATAGCTTGAAATCACTTTTTCTGCATCTTTTGTTAAAATAGGGCGGAAATGTCCCTTGACAAAATGAATATACCTGCAATATTAACGTTACAATATCCATGAGAGGTTCATTATGAGTAGTGTTGAGGTTAATGTGGACTATTGTCTTGTGTTTGCTTGATATATTTCTTAAAGAAGATCTATTTCTTGACCAATTTTTGAAGATGAATCACAAGCAGAATCACAGAGTGATAGCAGCAGCAGTGAATTTGAAGTATCACAAGAAATCATTTATGAAGAACATCAAAAAGCAAAAAATGATCATTCCAAGATGATTGTCAGACCTTGGGAAGAATTACATTTCAATAAAAATCAATATGGCTTAGGATATGAAAAAGACAAATTCCATATCCTAAGCCATATCAATTTTTATTGAATTGTAATTATTCCCAAGGTCTGACAATCATCTTAAAGAGATCATTTTTTGCTTCTTAATGTTTTTCATAATTGTTTTATTGTGATCCTTCAAATCTGTGTTACCGGATCCACCACCCCAGTGTGTAGGATCCGCGGATCCGATACGTATCCGGATCAGATCCGCCTCAGATCCACCATGGAAACGGATCCCCTGCAGAAGGAAACGTATCCTGGTCCCATGAAACGGATCCTGTGAAAAATAAAAAATTCCTGAAATTTTCAAACGGATCCTGTGAAAAATCAAACAATTCCCGAATTTTTCAAACGGATCCTGCAACTTCCAGTGCTTCTATGACCCATCGATCCCCCCAAAAATTAAAACTTAAAAAACCCTAAACACCTAATGGCTAAAAGCGTAAACCCCATTCCTGCTCAAGGTCTGATCTATCCTTATGTCAAGATATGCTCTTAAACTCTGATATATCAATATCAAGGTCTGCTCTCAACATTTTTACTTGATATATCTTTATGGTCAAGGTCTGTTGTCAAGGGTTGATCTATGTTTATGTACCATATTGTTGCTCACTTCACCTACATTGTTATGTAGTCTTGCCATAGCGTTCAAAAAAACCACTTTATTCCCTGCTGATAGGGACATGTGGATGTGGCTCACAAAAACACTATTATGACCTACTTCAAGTTCATGCTAAATTGGTTTTTAAAATTATCAATATCACAACTTATCAAATTATCAGTTATGGTACATGAACTCTCTTTTTTGGCAATAATTTATAGTTCTACTCTTGTGTTTCCTAAATAGTTTTGTTTCTTCATTCTATTTTTCTATTTATTATAAAAATATTTTTATATTTGTTTGTACTTGTTGTTTCCCTGCCGTATCCGGATCCTGGGTTTTAAAAAATCTAGCGAATCCGTATCCGGATCCGGATCCGAATCCGTATCCGTATCCTCGTAACTTAGCTTCAAATTCACAAGCTGCTATCCCTCTGTGTTTCTGACTGTGATTCATCTTACGGGAGATCTCGAGGACTCTTTAATTTTAAGAGCTCGATAGCTACTCCATGGTAGATCTGAATTCATTTTGGGAAAGACTGAATATGAATATGAAAAGACATAATGTATAAGTTTTTGCATTGATAAAATGGCTCTCTTTATTGCAATTTTTCACACAGATCTGCACCAACACACTCTGATCTACACTTGTGAATTTTAAAAATATATTCATTTCAACCACTAACTATTGCATGGTTCTGGCATGGGAGGTTTCCATATTTTGATCAAATCGCCGACGTGAAATTGTTATGATGAATTTTGATCATATTCTTTTGCTTGGTGTCCAGAATTATAACTCACACCGGTTTCTGCATTGGATTATTATTGTTGTCCTTGGTTATAATTTGAATCTGGCATCTTGAAGATCTCATCGGTGGGAATTTCAGAGTACAGTTTATTTTGTTCAGAGAATTTGCACATGGATTTGGAATCGCCATGTCTGCCCCAAAACAATCACACCCAGCCATCCAATTATACATGCCAGCAGGAAAGGAATGATGCCTGAGGAATTGTAAAACTGCCAAGCAAAAAAACTGTGGGATATTCTCCATGCTTAAGGTTTTCCACCATCGAAGAGGGAAGCAGATCTGCGCAGTCAAGCCGTCCAGAATGCAGTCACTGATCCAGATCTGTCTAGTTCTACATTCCATGAGTGGTCACATCCCTTGCAATGCGTGGCCAACACCGATCTCCTCACTTTCAAAAGCTGGTACTTTGGCACCAAGTTTTCAAGATATTCCTTTCTTATATTGCGGTTAACTCCAAAAGAGAAGTCAGGCATGACTGACTGAGCTGTTTGCAACTTTGCACCAAAGACTCTCCAGAAACAGTGCACGTAGAATAGACTCCAATCATGAGTTGGTGCACTCCAAGTATAATTGCTCCCAAGAGAGTAGTGATGTATGTAATAACTGTGTAAAATGCCACCATGGACATGTGTTAGTAGTACTGGACCAGCAAGACGGACGGTCTCCACAGAAGAATGACTATAGCCAAGGGAATGTATCCTTTGTGATTGTATTGCTTTCTAGTATTGCAGTTCACTCCAGAAATCGAGTCAGGTATGAATGGCTAAGCTGTTTGTGCCAAAGGCTCTCCAGAAACAGTGCACACAGAATAGACTCCAATCATGCCTTTGTGCACCCCAAGTGTAATTGTTACCAAGGAAGTAGTGATGTATGTAATAACTGTGTAAAACACCACCTTGGACATCACTATTAGTAGTACTGGACCAGCAGGATGAATAATTTGCAACAGTTCCCCACAGAAGGAATGACTATAGTCAAGGGATTGTATCCTTTGAGATGAAGGCCCAAGGGATCTCAGCATCAAAATTGCTCCAATAATCTGAGACGCTGCTGCTGCACATGCCACTCCCACAATCCCTCTGGCTATAGTAGAAGTGTGGTGAAGGCATATATGCGTAGAATTTTTATCTTCTCTTGGTATATTGGAGTTGGGTGTTGGTGGTAGGTACACCATCCAATTAGATTAGATGTACAAACACACAACAATAAACACATAATACATCTTTAATAGAACTCTCCAAGTGCAGCAAAAGTGCATTGGACAGCAACGACAAGCCCTTGACTAGAGCATCCTGGACAATAGAGGAGGAGCCCACATGAGGAGGAAGACAGTCACAGGCTTGTAAATCTCAAGCAAACAATTCCAGTTTTGTGAGATAGCTCAGCGGGCCCACACACATGCCAACAAAACGCGCAGCTCGTTGTTTGTCCATGGATGATCCAGATGGATATAGGTGGCCACCCACCTATTCCATTGGCTCAAAACAGTTTTCTATTTTGGAAATTTTCTTGTAAATTTCTACGGTTTTTCATGTTGTTGTATTTGTAACTTTGGAAGATATTTTGATGTATATTATCATTGTATGTTGTTGTACCCCCATTCGGGATGTGTGTTACCCCTTTACGGTATGTCATCATTGTGTATGGTCATTGAGGTAAACCCTCCATTGTAAGTCGGGGCAATAGTCCCCAGGTTAAATAAAGTAAAATGTATTTGTGTGTATTCTTAGGTAGGTTGGCCCCACAAGTAACCTGGGCGGCCTAGTGGTTGAGTCAACTAACTAAACAGAAGAATATAAATAGAGACTCGAGAGACATCCTCCTCATTTGAGACACACTTCACTTGCTCTCTCATGTGCGCTTTAGGAGAGAGAGGAAGAGGAGGGACAAAGAACTGTTGCAAAGATGTGACAGAACTATTCTGAGGAAGTTTGCGGGGTTTTCTCCTTTATAGTTTCCCCGATGAAAATCTCCATGTCTTGTGTATCTTATGTATCTTTGATGTATTGTTGTGCTTGTTATTCTTTCAGATAAAGATCCTAAGTAAATTAACTTAGAAAAACTAGCATGGTATCAGAGCTACTCTAAAAGAAGGCACTGTGCAGCCGAAATACAACTACAATGGCAACTAATGGAAATTAGGGTTTCCTGCTTGAAACCATAGAAGACTGAATTTAGTCATCTTCGCACTTTCGCTATAACGCGAGATTGGAGAAGGCTCAGAAGCCGAAACATTTACAGGCCGAAGAGGAATTCTTGTTGTACCTTGTTTAAAAGTTTCAGCCTCAGATTTGCTATACTTCAGGAGATATGGTTCCTCCAAATCAAGGTTCCAGCCTCCTCTAGAATACAATCATAAACATGTGACCTAGGGAGAATTGCTATATTTCGAGCTAGGAAGGTCCAAATGAAATTTACCAAGATATTGCAGGTAGGGCACAGACTGTAGTTTATGTGGTCCGCTTTTCAGACCCTAAATGTAAAACAGTGACACGTGGAAGTCCGTACAAGTTCGCTATGCTGAACAGACCCCAAAACAGTTACCTTGGGAAAATCAGCATAAGTCCCACTTGGAGAATCCATTTCTGCTCTAACCTGTGGGGTTGGAAAGAAGACATATCAAGCTATCTCAATGCGAAGTTTTAGACTGTAAGGAGACGAAACTTCGGAGATATAACAGTAGCAATATAAGACAATTTTACAGAAGAAATTGGAAAACTAGGGTTTCCTATTCTGGGAGCTTCCCACCACTGTTTTCATAAAAAGAGTACATTGGACAACTCGCCTTGAAGAGGCCCATCTTTCTGTCCAATCAAAAGTTTGAAATTCCATGTTTGAAAAATTAGGGTTTTTTTTAACAAACCCTATATCGGCGAGCTCTGAAACCAGGTTGAACACCTCAAATCGGTAAAATCTAAATCTTTGCTATTTACATTTGAGGTTCTCATTTCAAAATGAATAATCACACCCAACTTGGTGAAGCTGACAACTTCCGAGTATGGAAGTATAGGACCTCCATGATCCTTGAAGAAAATGACTTGGATCAGTATTTCAGTAAGGAAGTTCTAAGAGCCAGAGGGAGATGAGGCTAAGGCTAGAGCCAAGAGAATCATTGCAGATTCTATTAAAGATCATCTCATCCCTCATGGGTCATCCTTGAAGACACCAAAAGGAAGTGTTCGATGCTATAAGGAAGCAATCGAAGAAGAAGAAGAGATTGTTATAACCACCTTGAATGGCCTCCCAAGATCATAGGATTCATTCATTCGAGGAATTGTATCTTAAGAAGGCTCTTCATACATCATCCATGCATTATATCTTCACAAAGGTGAATTTCATATGTTATAACTTTGTCCTAGGGAGAATTTCTTCCTTTGGGGGGGGCACTTCACCATGGATTAGCATGTATTATCATGCTGTATCTTATATTATTGTATTAAGGGGAACCTAGGGTGAAATAAGCCCCTAAGGCGACCCGCTCGTCATGTACCACATGTTGTATTTCATCATTATGATATATCTTGTTGTAACTATGGTGCTGTAGGCAAAAAGTGTGCCCTCCCTATTGGGCATTGTTACCAACTAAGTAGTTTCCTTTGAGTTTAAAGTTGAAATCTAACATATAAAGTGCTTCATTGGCTGCCCTTTATAGGCTGTCCAAGATCCTACAAGAAGTTGGTCTTACAAGCCAACTTCCCTTAGTTACTGCTTTTCTATATCTCGCTTTAACATAGTTTTTATTTAGAAATTTTTGTAGTTTGTCAAAATCACTTTTAAAGTGATTTTGGGCATTTTTAAACACTAACTTCTTCGCTGGTTTTTTCACTTTAATAGCAGGTTTTGAGGCTTTTTCGGCATGATTTTGACATATACAAGCGATTTAAGGCTACCTTGAAGCCTCATTTTCTCCTTTTTACCTTTCCAATAAATTGTAACCTCTTTCCTCCGATCTTATAAGGGAAAGGAGGGTTTCTTTAAGCAATGCAAATATCATAATAAAGATATCAGATGGGAAACCAAGTGCATGCACCCCATCCCCCCTGGGGCATTTGCACTTTGGCTTTTCATGGAGTGAATTTTTCTAACCTTTTCGCTTTATGTTGTAACACAATCACACACTCAGCCTCAAACAAGCTGTATAGTTTCTAAAGTAGTTTCATAGTTCAATTTTATACTTTTTGTTACCAATTTTTTTGTACCATAGTTGGATTACCTAAGGAGCCGCCGGTTGACAAACATGTTCAATGTTTGATTCCAGTGTATCAGTTGATCCATCTTCATGTCTAGCCAATATTGACTAGCCAATTTTTTATTTGAATAATTTTGACCATGGCCCCGCGGGGTTTGTAATAAAATGTGCTAGTAGGATATTTTGAGTGGTTCGATCTCCTAAGACGTAGAATCTCAACTAAGGTATTCCAGGGAGTTTTTTGCCCTTGACAATTATGTTTTGCCTATAGTCGAGTATAATTGACGAGGTTTTCTCCCGCTTCCTCCAAAGCTGGAATGCCCGATTTTGAATTCTGGGCCTTGGGGGGTTATTAGAGCCCAACTAAGTGTTTATAAACCTACTAGGCATTGTTAGAATAGAGCAGGGTCTTGTCTTAAGTCAACAAGACCTTTAAAAAAATTTCGAATTTTTTTTTCCAGACGGGTTAAAAATTATTTTTAAATTTTTTAAATTTTTAATTATTTCCCTAAGTTTTTTGATTAATTTTTCCATAAATTAATTGGAAAAATACCGTTTGTAATAAGTTAGTCATCCGGACCCCGTTTTCAGTGATTGAAGGCTCTAACCTTAAGCCAAAAATCATTCTTGATCAGCCAGCCAGTCAAATCCAACTTTTAGATCATCAATCAGACACATAATGCTCATTTTCTCATAAAAGTCACTTTTGGGGAAAAAAATGATTATTTTTGAGAAAATTAAAACTCTCCAAATTAATCCAAATTTAGTCAAATAAAAGGCTAAATGACATCTCAATGGGCATTTATGATGATTGGATTTATCATAACTCAGCTTTAGTCAGCATTCAGTGAGCAATAAAGATATATTCAGTTAACGGATTTGTCATCTCCAGCTAAACTCTCGAATTGGATGAGATGGAGAGCACTCATTGGTTTGATGATTTGATCGAGGTAAAGACTGAAGATTACACTAGCAGTGGCCTCTCCAGACCTAGCAATGGCTCCTTCATACCTAAGTTGTGGCATTACCTACCAGCTCACGCCTCCCTTCATAATTCACGCCCCTTTTCAGCATGAGGGCGTCATCCACACGTGTGGGCTCAATTATGGCTTGTTTGCAATAGTTAGGGTTGGAGTGGGGGTGCCTTGCCTAGGAGGAGGCCTCCCCTCACTCTTAGCTCTTCATCTTTAGGTTTGGTCTTTCAGTGGTGGTCGGTCCGGTTAGGTCTGGTTTTCTGGTTTTAGGGTTTTGGGTTCTTCATTCATTGTATAAATAGAGGCTCCTTTAGCTCTATTGGAGTGGATTTTTTTGTAGAGAAAATTTGTCCAAACTCTGTAATGCTTGTTGCTTTATGCAACCGTGGAATAAATTTTAAGGCTTTGGAGGCTTACATGGTTTGTTAAATGTGGATGAATGCTTGGCGAATGAGGTGATAATGTTTCAAAATATTTCTTTTCATGCTTATGTTGGATAATGATTCATGCTTTAGAAGGCTTCTATAAGCACGTAAGATTGATTATTTGAAGTTTCAATTTAATCTTTTATGATTTTGCTCTTAGAAATTGAAAGTAGCATTGATTATTCAGTGATATGATATGCTTTTTTACATTTTAATTGATAAAACATACATGATCTAATCCATCTTTTTGCAAGTGTTGAGCTGAATTTGTGCAGGTCACCTCATTGAATCAAGTAGGAGTTTGAGCTCAGGTGCATCCTCTCCTCTTGAAGTCAAGACAACTTCCGGAATTTTCAAGCTTCAAGGAATCCAAGCATCATAAAAAAGCCACAGGTTTGACTGTTTGTCTTCATTATTATTCATCCTTCAAAATTTATGAGATCTTTACATTCTTGGGTTAGGGCAAGGTTTCGGCTAAAGTGAACATTCATTCACCAAGCTTTATGCCCCTGTTGGTTGTCCTATTTGCAATTTGCAGCCTTATTTGTCTTTTTATTGCAACCACTTCTTCCCCTCTTTTGCTGTCCACTTTTGCCCTCTTTTTTACCTTTTGGACAGCCCTCTTTAATCCTCTTTCTTCACCTTTTGCAGCCCTCTTTTGGCCCTGATTTGCAGCCACTTTTTGGGTCTTATTTTCAGCCTTCTTCATCACTTTTTGCAGCCCTCTTCCTTCAGTTTGCAGCCCTCTTTTTGCCTTTGTTTCTAGCCTTCTTTGACCTTCTTTCGTCCTCTCTTCACCCCCTTTTCACTTCTCTTTCCTTAGCTTTTTACCAGTGTTCCACGAGGACGCGTCCCGCAGGGTCGAGGATGCATTTACACGTTTCCTGCGTCCCGAAGACTTGGGGACTCCTGGCGAAACATTTCCCCCCACCATGCCCCTCATAATTTTTTTTTAATGTTTTCCCATTATTTTCACTTTTAGCAATCCCTACTTGGTACTAAGAAAATAAATCAATATATTTAGTATTTACATTGCACAATATTGAATATACATCAAATGAATTATTATTTTTTATATTTTATTTTATATTTATAATTTTAGAGACGTCCCCACGTCCCCCCCGAATTTCCCTAAATTTGGGGGTGGTCTCCACGCGTCCCGAATGTGCGTTTCCCCGCTCCTGCGTCCCCCTGTCCCAGAAACTTGGGGGAACATTGCTTTTTACTCCTCTTTTTCTTCTTCAATTTTTTGGTAAAGATTGAGTAGTTTGGTTTTTTTTTGTTACTTAGTTTGTAGATCTAGTTTCAATTTATGTTTATAAACTAACACCATAACAAGTTTGTGTTTAGAGCTCTTAGTTTCAGGCAGGTGAAGGAGAGCCCAAAGGCTAAAAACAAACAAGGAAGCAAGCAAGAGCAGAAAGACTAAAATATCTCCCTTCTCTTTCTTCCCTTTCTCACCATCTGTTCATTCAAGAAGAAGCTGAGCATAACAAGCATTGTAAAAAATTTAATAAAAGGGCTAAGTGGGAGCAAGGCTCCCATCTTTTCTACTTCCCCTATTTGGGGGAAGTGTGTCTTGTGTTTCTTTTTCATGTTTCTTAGCGTAGTTTCAACTAAAAGTACTTAGCTTAGTTTTCTTGATTAGACTTAGTCTTCATTTTCACTAGTTGCTAGTTAATCATTAAGCATAGCTACTAATTGCTAGATTAGAATTTATTAATTGCATTTTGGTATCTTTCTATATAATTGTCAATCTTAAAAGGAACCAAAATCTCTTGAATCTCACCATAAGGTGGATCAAGAGTGCTCTCTATCGGAGAGTTTGTTTAACTATCTTTACTTTACTTTCATGCATCATATTGTTTTCTAGTTTAACTAATCAATAAGTAAGACTCTTGAACTTGCAGTAACACAAGTCAAGAGCACTCTCTATCGAAGAGCATTTTTAGATTTGTATACCTTTGCATTAGGCATCTTAGATTAGCTAAGACTCTTGAACCACTGTCATAAGACGAGGTCAAGAGCGCTCTCTGTCGGAGAGTTTAATTAACGAATTTAATAAAACTTGCAACACATACCCCTTTAATTAATTAACTCCCTCCCCTCCTTGCCATAGTATGCTCTGACCGATCTCAGATTGGAATACCCAGAAACGACACTGGATCTTTAACCCCGCAAGAATAACTTAATAATACTTAACACCCCACAACCAACGCACCGGCGTTATCTCGATAAATACTCAAGTAGTGGGCAAATTCCAAGTGTGGGTGCCGAGCAACCCAATCTGGACACTCGTTGGTTAAATTCTTTGAACACCTAGCTTGTGATTCCAAACAGGTCCGTCATGTCTTCGAACGGAGCCACTGAAAGTATTTCCGGATAGGTTTCCTAGACACCTAAATCCAGAGCATATAAAATCCTTAAAACTTACCAAGAGCATTTGCACAATCTCATACTCACTAGTTGGATTCCTAGACTTATTGTTTATTTGCGCATTTCAGTATCATTGACTCCATAAGGCACTGGTCCTTGATTAAATTTGCATAATTATATTATTTGATCAATTGTCTATGGTTTATTATAATTGCTATCACTGAATGCTTAATTAAAGTCTAGAATTTAAACTTATCTTTTAATCTCTTGTAGCAACGTGGATTGCTCTTTGATTTTGTGTCACACTTATAACAAGTATAACACCTTCTAATCATAATAACTCCTAAAAAACACCCATTCGCATCTGCAACCTTTAAAAACACTTTAACAGCTTAAGAGCCATAGAAACTCTTTTGTAGGGACTACCCCCCTTGGCTTCGTTAGGAGTTAGTCTAAATGGATGAGCTGGGAGTAGGTGACAGTACCTAGCTCTGTGCTTGCCCCCAAGGTCACACCTCTCCCACTTTCCTAAATGAGGAGACAACTTTCATTAGATTTCTGTTGTTGGTGTGCAATCGGCGGACAACACTTTTCCCTTTTTCAAGTAAAGTAATTGGAATAAACATCTACCATTTTCGTGTATGCTCTTTCCCATCGCAGGTTCGCCTTGGGCTTTTGGATAACCAAAAGCGGAAGTGTGCACTCATTAATTTTTCACATCTAATAAGAACTCAACATTAACTAAATCAATCCCCAAAACATAACGAAAATCAAACGTTTTCGAGGTTCACTAATTGTGGACAAATTGTTGCAAAGGAAGTGGAAACAACTAGAAAGTGACCGCAGGGCCCTGTCAAGCTACACCCTCATTTCGTGTAGTGTTGGACACACCCCGTGACTCCATCTAGCCCACACATTCTTGTGCAAAGCCACATTAGTTGAAATCCGGGCATATCCCAAGTACTTTTGGGTTTATCGGGAATCCTTGTTTCCCCTTAATCCATCTCATCCATATGAACTAAAACTGACCAAGATACACTCCCACAACATTTTCATTTACAACACTATTTGACTCCACAGCACTGGTCTACAATCTTTACTTTCTGCTTAAATTAATCAATGTGTTGTGAATGCTTTAAATTTCATATGATGTTGAAGTTATCTAAATCATTGCATGTCTTGTCTCAGTAATTGATTTCAAACTCCTAGACTAATTTCATCTTTTGTTTCCTAGCTTAAAAGCCTTGGATTCTTTATAGGGACCACCCACCTCGGCTTCGCTAGGAGTTGGCCTAGACAGAGGGGTTGAGTGTTGAGTGACGGTCTCTCAACTTGACACTTGCCCCCAAGGACACACCCAATAGCTTGAAGATTTTTGCCACGCTAATAGTCCCTGCCCCTTGAGGTGCGTGAAAAGCGGCAACATTCTTTTAGCGTCGTTGTCGGGGATAAATATTTTTATTCTCGGAATATGACTTTTGTTTCTCCTTTTTTGTTTTTGCTTTGTTTAATGAATATTTATATTAGATCTTTAATTTTCATCCAACGACTCCACTAACCTTTTTTAGTTTTTATTCTTACAAAGAAAAGCAAAAAATAGAAATTTTTGTGAAAGATTTATGATACATATTTTTCTTTTCACATGGTGACTCCACTGAAGGGATAAAAACCTTATACCTCATAATTTTGTTGAGATTTATTGTGTGTAGATGAGCCCATACAATAGTAAAATTTTAAAGCTCACTATTTGACAACTCCACTCTTTTAGTCCCAGACATTCCCCATGATTACTAATTCTTGATATGGATATTAAAAAGATGGAAATTGCTGCTCGGATCTCCTGTAGATGTCCTCCCATTTATTTCATTAAAATCCCAGGCTTTCCCAATTATTTTGATGGGGAAAGGAAAGATATTCCCATTCCAATTTTTCAGGGTCATGATAGTGATTACTCAGCCAGATTTCACGTTGCGACTTTCCTTTCACATGCGAGTGAATCCAACATACGCCATGAGGATCATATGATGCAGTTGTTTTCTCATTCTCTGCAGGGGGAGGCTTTAGGTTGGTTTTACAATGGCCTTCTTGATAAATCTATTACTTCAATTAAAATTTCTTCAAGATTTTTTTGAGACAGTGGCATTATGATGGAAGATATAGTGGATAATTCAATATTGAATTATTCATCAAGAAAACTTTAGCTTACTTCTTTCCTTCGAGAAAACTTCATATGGAAGATCTTGAGCCACTTAGTATCAACATGGTATACAACACTCAATGCTTAGATATCCATGATGATCCCATTGGGTTTGTGCATGAAGAGCCATTTATTGATAATATTATTGAAGACCCTCCTTATTTCACATCAACGAAGAATGTTGAAAATTGGGGATGCTTTCATGGTTATTTTAATGACGATGATCACATTTGTACCCCAAATCTACCTCAGGGTGAAATCTATGATGAAAATTGTAATGTGTATAATGATGAAAGTTTGGAAGGTTTACTGCCTTGTGACCTTTTTCTGAAGAAGATGATTGTGATCAACATGAGGACAAGTATAGCCTGGAGCACGACACAAGTGATGAAGATTGTCTTATGTTCGACAAAGAGGTTGATGAGGATTCCTGGACATTCATGGAAAATCCAATCTATGACATGTCTGAGGAGAAAAATAATGAACCAAAAACTTTTGAAGGTTTTATTGATAATCTTGTCTATGACATATCTAATGAAGGGAGTTTTGAGTCTCTTGATGGTTTTATTGAATCCTATCAATGAAGTTTTTAATGAAGAGAGCATGGATCGTGTGGCCTTGGGAAATTTTTATATGGAGCAGGAGCATGCAGTTTATCTTATGATCAGTCTGAGCCATATATCAATATCAGTAATGAAGACATAGATAAGCACTGTAGTGAAGAGTAAGATGTGATGCATCAGTTTAGTTATCATCTTCACTGAGAGATTCCTTATGATATGGAGCAGCTTGGGGCTTATACAACGAGTTATCATTTGGTAAGCCTTGATTATTAGTATGATGGTGTGGTTGATCTACCTCATCATGTCGATTTGTATATTAGTCCTATCCAATCATGGATAGAAGCTTCCTATCCACTCATGTATATTAGTCCTATCCATAAAGACTCTATTCAGCAAGGCATTAGCTCCCTATCAGGCTCATGCACTTCAGGGGTCAAGGGTCAAGCCTTGTGATCTCTCTTTGTCAAAGCATCTGTCAATCAAGCAAACAAATAAGGTGTTCGCAGCCGTCAAATTCAAATTAATTCATTATCTTAGGTATTTTATCAATTTCCCCCAAGGTAGTGGCTTAATCATCTAGGATCTAAGTTGCACGAAACAGGGAAACAGGGACGAGTTTTCGAAACGAGAACGCCTTGGAAACGTGACCCCCCAAAATTTAGGACACAGGGAAATGCGATGTATATATATATATATATATATATAATTATATTATAATTATTTACAGATTAAATTCAACATCACATTTAAGTTTTAATAAATTTTACTCATAATTTCACAAGTGATTCCATAATTCAAGTACTAAGTAGTAATATCCAAAAACAACACAATGATTTTACCCATAAACAATTCCATAATGCAAGTGGAAATAGCCAAAAGAAACCTTCATAAATGAGGCTAAGCCGCTAATACATATATCCAAAATCAACCTTTATATACGAGGCTACAAGTACAATGCTACAACAACATGAACAATGAACATATAAAAGCAAACATGAGCTAAAGCCCAAAGACTAATAGTCATCATACTCAGGCTCATCTCCATACTCCTCCTGGAAAATAGGACAAGAAGCACGTCCAATAGTGGATTGTTGAGTGGAAGAAGAAGGGTTAACTCCACTTTTAGGATCCTCAATATTTAGGGCAGCAAGAGAGAAGTCCAAGTCAGAGGATTTTGGATCCACGTCCCAGTCTTTAGAAGAACCACTGCTATATTCCAGACCCCTACGAGATGCAAGGCGAAGGTTGGAGTGTTAGAATAATCAACCCATAGTTAGCTACCTTAGACATTAATTAATCCATTTTTGTCTTATTCGCCTAGTTTCCAATATTCCACTCTATGCAAGTTGTCTTCCACATGTCCTAGAAGTCAACTTGCTAAAACTGAGTCATGGAGCGCTTGGGAAACCTCCTGGAAACCATATTTAGCAGTTCTGCTTTATTCCAGATCCTCCCTAGCGCATATCTGCTTTTTCTGCTAAGTTGCTTGCTTTATTGATATTTGAGGCAAAAGGGAAAGTAAGACTAGGTGTAGTTGACTTGTTTTTTGCCCTCATCATCCTCCATTCTTTTCTCCTAATAAAAGCATGTATGAGTTGTCTTTCCATCACCTATTAGCTTGTCTACTTGACTTTGCCAATTCGTGAGCTCCTAGGTAGATTTGAAAACTGCTTTATGCACCTATGGGGGATTTGACTAGATTTAGTAAGCCTGCTTTTGACTATTTCGAATAGCATCCTTATGCATTCGAATCTCTCATGCAATTATATATTGCAGGAGCCTATGACTTCATAAGGTTGGCTATTGTACACTTATTAAAAACATATTAGTGTTATGCTCCAACTTCAGTCTCCTTTGTGTGTAAATTTGCAGGTTGATTAACAATTTTGTGAGTGCAATTGTTCTATCACTTGGGTTCAATTTCCACATGGTATCAGAGCCTTTGTAGATCGATTTTTCTCCTTCCATATTGCTATTGCAGGTTCGACATCTTGACTGAGAGCATTCTACTGGTTGAAGGGCACAGTTTAGAGCTATGGATCAATCTCAGAAGATCATCTTGACTCCATTTAATTTCTTTGAATGGAAAGCAGAGATGGAGATACTGTTGAGAGCGAAGGGTCTCTACAGGGTGACTATGGCAACTGAGGCAGAGCCCAATGCAACTGCAGAGAAAATTAAATGGCACAACATGAGGGATGAGGCCTATGGTCTTCTGTGTCTGAGCATATCCAGAGACCTCCTCTTCCATCTTGATGGATTGACATCACCTAATGAAGTATGGGAGAAGCTTGTAGAACTTTTTGGTAAGAAAGATGAGATGAAAGGACATCAAATCGAGAATGAATTGATCTCTTTGAGTCCCAGCAGCTTCAAATCCCTGCAACTCTACTTTTCCAAGTTTAAAGCCCTTGTTTTGCAGCTAAAACAGTGTGGAATTGAAAAGGAAGAGCAGCTAGTTTTGGCCATACTCTTGAAGCTTGGCCCTGACTATTCAATGTTTGTTTCGACCTTCCATGCCACCAAGTTGACAACTCGAGCCTGGAAGATGCCTAAGCTTGCAGAGTTCATGGAATCCCTCACACAAGAACAAGATAAACTGGCAATGATGGGCACCATCAAACCTTCCAAAGACCAAGCTTTGGTTGCTGAAGATTCGAGGGTGGATTCAAAAGGAAAGAAGAAAGCTAAGAAGCCACCTGAGCAAAAGAGAGACAAGAACAAGTATCAAGAGGAGCCCCAAGGCTCCAAGAAGAACTTCTAGAAGAAGAAGAACAAAGGAGAAATTAGCAAGTGCGCATCATTAGAGGAAATTTCAACTCAAAATGGGCCTCCTAAAATGAATTAATAAAATAATAGTTAAAATAATAAAATAGTATTTATTAATTTTGGAGGAAAAAAAGAAAAAAACTACTTTTTTGTTTGTATTTTTGACATATCTCCCCGTGTTTTTACTCAAATTTCGATCGGGAGAGCTCGTTGGATGCGGAATTAAATTCCGCATCCAACGAATACCCACTTGGCATACTTTTAACGGACCCCGCTACCCCAAAAACAAGAAATACCTGAAAAATGGAATGATGAAATTTGAGTAAAAACACGGGGAGATATGTCAAAAATACAAACAAAAAAAGTAGTTTTTTTAATGATACCTATCCCCAAATTTATATTAAAAAAGTGTTTAAGACCTATACGGTATTTCAAATTTAAAGCAATTTCATTGGCTAACACATGATGACATGGAATTTGAATAAAAGTTAAAAGGCCCATTTTGAGTTGAAATTTCCTCTAATGACTGCAGTAAGGGCTATCATCCTGAAAGCTCCTGCATGAAGAAGCAAATTGACATGCTAACCCAACTCCTGGAGAAGAATAACATCTCCCTTCCTGATTGCTTAAAGAAGAGGGAAGGAAGATCAAATTCAGAGGACAGAGAGAGAGTACATGCATTGGTTGCTGGCACATCAAGCTCACCTAGCTTCATCATGGACTCTGGAGCTTCAAGACATATGGTTTCGACCAAGGAGGTGTTAAATTTTCATATGCTTAGCTAAGACATCAGTATTTCATTTCATATTCATAACAAAAACATATAAACAGGATCACTGAAAGATAGACAAGCACAACCATACAAAAGGAACACAAGGATTTATCCTGGGAAAACCCTAAAGGGAAAAACCCAGCAAAAGCTTCCTTAATATAGATGCCCCAAAAAGATAAAAGATAAAACCAGCAAGGAGATCAAAGCCTGATCCTCCTCCTTCTCCAGCTACTTCTCTTCTCCGCTAATGCGCTACACAAGTGAGAGTGTGTGTCTCAAATGAGGAGAGCTACACCTCTATTTATATTCATCCGTTCACTTCAATTAACTCATTTGACATGTAGGCTCGAGTTACACATGTAGGCTCAAGTAACCACACTGGGGTGCTAATGACCCACCTTTACAATTAGAGGGGACAACCTCATAACTCTTATTAGTTCTTCCGATTAGAAGCATCGGAGTACAAGATAATACAAGTGGTTCTCCCAGTAGGACCATCGAGGACCACAAAAGATACATATAGAATATTCTTCGAAGTTACAATATTTCAACACTCCCCCTTAATGAGAAGGGTATTCTACAACAACAACAACAATAGTAGGAGAGGACATCATCTACATCATCAGGGTAACACATCTATAAATCATTGGAAGCTTTTCTTCGTCTTCAATTTTCAACGACAACAACTCTTTGATCAGCATCAGCATATTTTGACCTTTTGATCAGCAGCATCTTCAACACTTTGACCTTTTGATCAGCAACACCTTCAGCAACATCTTCAGCACTTTGACCTTTCGGACAGCAACATCTTCAACACTTAGACCTTTCAATCAGCAGCAACATCTTCAGCACTTTGACCTTTCGATCAGCAACATCTTCAGCGTTTTGACCTTTCGATCAGCAACAATATCTTCAGCATTTTGATTAGCAACATCTTCAGCACTTTGATCTTTCGATCAGCAACAACTTCTTCAGCATTTTTGTTCTTTCGATCAGCAACCTGATAGGTAACATCGTGATCAGCACCATAATCATACTTCAATTCTCGAACAACATCATCATCATGATATTCTGATCTTTTGATCAGTACGTCGTTATCATCACATACTGATCATTTGATCAGTACGTTATCATCATCATAGTCTGATATTTCGATCAGTACATCATCATCATCATACTCTGATCTTTCAATCAGTACATCGTAATCATCATCATACTCTGATCTTTCGATCAGTACATCATCATCATCATACACTGATCTTTCGATCAGTACGTCATCATCATCATGAAAACATCATTATCATCAAAACATCAACATGATCCTTCCTTTCGGAATTACGGGATTTAGGTCTTTATGGAGTTACCAATGATCCTTCCTTTCGGAATTACGGGATTTAGGTCTTTATGGAGTTACCAATGATCCTTCCTTTCGGAATTACGGGATTTAGGTCTTTACAGAGTTACTAACGATCCTTCCTTTCGGAATCCTTCCTATTCGAATTATAGGATCAACACATTTGTGGAACTCAGACAATCCTTCCTATTGGAATTACAGGATCAATTTAATGATCCTTCCTTTCGGAATTACGGGATTTAGGTCTTTACAGAGTTACTAACGATCCTTCCTTTCGGAATCCTTCCTATTCGAATTATAGGATCAACACATTTGTGGAACTCAGACAATCCTTCCTATTGGAATTATAAGATCAACACATCTGTGGAACTCAAACAATCCTTCCTATTGGAATTACAGGATCAATTTAATGATCCTTCCTTTCGGAATTACGGGATTTAGGTCTTTATGGAGTTACTAACGATCCTTCCTTTCGGAATTACGGGATCAACACAGATGTGGAACTCAAACAATCCTTCCTATTGGAATTACAGGATCAATTTAATGATCCTTCCTTTCGGAATTACGGGATTTAGGTCTTTATGGAGTTACTAACGATCCTTCCTTTCGGAATTACGGGATCAACACAGATGTGGAACTCAAACAATCCTTCCTATTGGAATTACGGGATCAACACATCTGTGGAACTCAGACAATCCTTCCTATTTGAATTATGGGATCAAGTCAATGATCCTTCCTTTCAGAATTGCGGGATTTAGGTCTTTACGGAGTTGCTAAAGATCCTTCCTTTCGGAATTACGGGATCAACACATATGTGGAACTCAAACAATCCTTCCTCTAGGAATTACGGGATCAACACACGTTCTCGAGTACCGAAGTCACCGTATCCGTTCTGAACCGAAGTTCAAGGATGATACAATCCTACCACATTCACGGGGACCGAGATCTCTGGATACATTTTGAACCGAGGTTCAAGGATGATGCAATCCCACCACTTTCACGGGGGCCAAGACCTCCGGATACATTTTGAACCGAGGTTCAAGGATGATGCAATCCACCACTTTCACGGGGGCCGAGACCTCCGGATACGTTTTGAACCGAGGTTCAAGGATGATGCAATCCACCACTTTCACGGGGGCCGAGACCTCCGGATACGTTTTGAACCGAGGTTCAGGGATGATGCAATCCACCACTTTCACGAGGGCCGAGACCTCCGGATACGTTTTGAATCGAGGTTCAGGGATGATGCAATCCACCACTTTCACGGGGGCCGAGACCTCCGGATACGTTTTGAACTGAGGTTTAGGGATGATGCAATCCACCACTTTCACGGGGGCCGAGACCTCCGGATACTTTTTGAACCGAAGTTCAGGGATGATGCAATCCCACCACATTCACGAAGACCGAAGTCACCGGATCTATTTTGGACAGATGTCCCAGGATGATGCAATCCCACCACATTCACGAAGACCGAAGTCACCGGATCTATTTTGGACAGATGTCCCAGGATGATACAATCCCTCTTCATTCTCGAGGACTAAGGTCACCGGATCACTTTTGGACAGATGTCCCGGGATGATACAATCTCTCTTCATTCTCGAGGACCGAGGTCACTGGATCACTTTAGCGCAGATGCCCAGGGATGATACAATCCCATTGCAACATCACTACTCCCCCTTTCGAGGAAGGTTCTTCCGAACCACACCAAGCTTGTCTCGAAAGTGTTCAAACTTTACTCGAGACAGAGGCTTCGTCAGCACATCATCATCTAAACCATCATCATCTACATCTTCAGTATGTGAATACTGAACTATCACCATCTGTATCTCTAGTATGTGAATACTGAAAGCATCACCATCTGCATCTTATCTCGTACGTAGAAATACTGGATTTCTATGTGTTACAACGAAACACAAGGTTCTCTATCATCACAACTCTAGTTATCTCATAGAATCATTGTAGTATCCATCTTCAGGTCAAAGAGACCTGATATCAGCTTCTGAAGCCATATGACTTCACAACTTAGCAGAGCAATCTGCTATGTATTCTGCTTCAGTCGTGCTAAGAGAAACACTGGACTGTTTCTTACTAAACCATGAACTCATAGCAGACCCAAAAGCATCTACCTGATGTGCTTTTCCTGTCTGAGATACTTCCAGCCCAATCTGCATCTGTGTAGCCATACAATCTATACTCATGGCTACCATCATAGTATAAACCAAAGTCTATAGTCCCTTTCAGATATCTCATCACATGTTTTGCAGCTACTAGGTGAACCCGTCTTGGTTGAACAAGATATTGACTTAAGGTGTTCACAACAAAACAAATGTCTGGTCTGGAATTTGTTAAGTACATCAATGACCCAATGATCTGTCTGTAATGAGTCACATCCACTAACTCTGATGAGTCATCAGCTAATAGCTTCAAGTTGGAGTCCATGGGTGTGGTCATGACTTTGCATTCCAACATATTGAATCTCTTCAATATCTCTACCGCATACTTTCCCTGGTTGAGAAAGATTCCTTCTGAACTTTGCCATACTTCCAGAGCTAGGAATAATGCATTAACCCAAGGTCTTTCATCTCAAATTCTTCTGCTAGTTTTTTCTTGCTTTCCATAATTTGTTTCTCATTCCCTGTCAAGATTAAGTCATCCACATATAATGACAAGATGACAGGTTCATCTTCTACAACCTTGTAGTAAAGGTTAGGATCGACTTTACTCTTGGCAAAGCCCATGCTCATCAGGAAACTATCTATTCTTCCATACCAAGCTCTGGGAGCTTGCTTCAGGCCATAGAGGGCCTTCTTCAACTTACATACTTGATTCCATCTGTCTTCAACTTCAAATCCTCGTGACTATTCGATGTAAAACTCTTTCTCAATCATACCATTAAGGAAGGCTTGTTTTTACTTCATCATGGAAGAAACTACCATGATAGCTCTGAAGGAAGTGTACCTTGCTTCCTGGAGTAACTATCTCTTCAGAATTAATTCCCTCTTTCTGATAGAAACCTCTAGCCACAAGTCTTTCCTTACTTCTATCAACAACATAATTTATCTTGCAAATCAATTTGGAAGATACCACATTCTTGTTTTCTGGTTTGAGTACTATATCCCAAACATCATTCTAGTATTCTTTCATCATAACATCTTCCATGAGTTCGTCTTGTCAGGTCATCAACATATCCTAGTCTTCTGCATTCAACCTTGAAGGTTGGAACCCACTTTACTCTTGGTAAAGTCTCGATCCATGAAGAAGTTGTCCATCATGTTGTATCATGTCAAACTCAGATATCTTCTGTAGTCACTCCCCCTGAAGTGGAGTATCATCTTCCCTCTTCATTCTGTACAGGTGGTTCTATGGTTGATATATACTGGTCAATAGAGTATGTCATGTCATAGTCTATTCTTTCTGAGGCAAATCACGAACCTTGCTTTTGTACACTTGTTCTTGTAGATCCATATGGAAGATAGTACGTACTTCCTGTTATGTCTCGAAATCATATCGTATACATCATTCCCCATGATCAACTGTTATTCTTTGATCATAGCTTCTTTCATAGCATTCTTTTCTTCATCTTGAGTTATCTCTCGTACCCATGGTGGTCTTCATCCTTCGAGGTGGATCTACGGCAC
>LPNX010718575.1:655692-682221 GCA_001517045.1 Pseudotsuga menziesii | reverse complement strand
GAGCTTGATCTTCAATTGCTCCCATCTTTCTTCTTCTCTTCTTATGAGACAAGCTTTTTCTTCTTCTTCCCAGAGTCTGTTGAAAGTAATTACTTCATTCCTTGAGTGAATGAATTCTATGATCCTGGGAGACCATTCAAGGTGGCTATCACCACTTCTGCATTCTCCGCTTCTTCTTCTACCGCTTCAAGATGTTCTGCATTTTGGATCTTCACATTCTTCAGCTGTTTTCTCAAAGCCATATTTTGATTTAAGTTCTTATTTTCAAATAGCTTGATCAAGGAAACAAAAATCTTCTGTGTCTTTAGGGAAGACACTTGTGGTACAAGTTGATCCGTGATTGAATCAACAATGATCTTCTTGGCCTTAATCAAGTTCTTCTGGTGTAAGGTTTTGAGGCTCATTTTCCTCTAGAACTGGAATCTCTCTACTCATGTAGGTGTCCAATTCATTTTCTTCTGCAGAAATGCCTGTTACTGTTTCTGTGACATCTTCGAAATTACTGCTCCTCTGTGATTGAAATTTCGTATTGAGGTAACCTCGCATGTCCCTGATCCAACACCATAGGTTTCATCAGAATTGGTTTCACCAATTGGGATTTATGATCATTTTCCCAAGGTGACTTGTTACAGGACTGTTCAGAACAGTGAAGTTGTACGGCATGCCACGTGTCACTGGTTCATCTTCAGGTTCTGAAATTCGGACCATAGAAAGTACAGTCCGTGCTTTTTCTGGAACATCTTCAGGAATTCCATTTGGACCTCTGTAGCCCACGCTACAACAATTATCCCCAGGTGTCCTGTTTAGGGATGAATTCTGGAAGAGGCTGGAACCCTAACTTGGAGGGATCATATCTCCAAGAATATAGCGAATCTGAGGCTGAATTTTGGACATAGTGTACATAAGGATTTTATCTTCGACCTCTGCAATTTTCATCTCCTGAGCCTTCGCCAATATCGGAATATAGCGAAAGTACCAAAACTTAGCAGTTTTAGTATTTAGGGTTTTTCTAGCTTGGGGTCAAACTACGGTTTTACTTTCCCGGAGTTTCACCCAACCAAAAATCTTGATCCAGGTCTCTAAACTTCGATTTTGATGAGGAGAGAAATCCTATGCTGGGCTCACTCAAAAATTCCTCTTCTGTAAGAAGCCCTAATTTCCCGCACCGAAAACTGAAAATGCTCGGAATCGAATTTCGCTTCGACAGAAAGATGCGCCCTTCAATGGAGAGTCAGCCTAGCCTTCTTTTGCTGATCGATTGTGGAGAGAGAACCAAAAAGTAAGAAGCCCTAGCTTTTGTAGCTGCACAATGTCTTCTTTCAGGGTGGCTCTGATACCATGTTAAATTTTCATATGCTTAGCTAAGACATCAGTATTTCATTTCATATTCATAACAAAAGCATATAAACATGATCACTGAAAGATAGACAAGCACAACCATATAAAAGGAACACAAGGATTTATCCTGGGAAAACCCTAGCAAAAGCTTCCTCAATATAGATGCCCCAAAAAGATAAAAGATAAAACCAGCAAAGAGATCAAAGCCTGATCCTCCTCCTTCTCCAGCTACTTCTCCACTAATGCGCTACACAAGTGAGAGTGTGTCTCAAATGAGGAGAGCTACACCTCTATTTATATTCAT
Source organism: Pseudotsuga menziesii (assembly GCA_001517045.1). NCBI lineage: Eukaryota > Viridiplantae > Streptophyta > Pinopsida > Pinales > Pinaceae > Pseudotsuga > Pseudotsuga menziesii. The sequence continues at coordinate 680,579 of LPNX010718575.1, read as the reverse complement.
TCGTTCACTTCAATTAACTCATCTGACATGTAGGCTCGAGTTAATCATGTAGGCATGAGTTATACATGTAGGCTCAAGTAACCACACTGGGGTGCTAATGACCCACTTTTACAATTAGAGGGGACAACCTCATGACTCTTATTAGTTCTTCCGATTAGAAGCATCGAGGTACAAGATAATACAAGTGGTTCTCCCGGTAGGACCATCGGGGACCACAAAAGATACATATAGAATATTCTTCGAAGTTACAATATTTCAACAGGAGGCATTCTCCTCTCTTGACATGTCGAAAGGTCCACCAATAGTGCTGGGAGATGACTCTCACTGACAGTTTGGGCAAATGAAGGATTGATCTTGACCATGGTAAGTTCAGTAATGTATTGTATGTTCCAGGTCTTGCCTCTAACCTCTTGTCAGTGTATCAGATGACCCACACATGGTCTCCAAAGAAGGTCATATTCTCCCCTAATGATGTTGAGATCATAGAGATCTCGAATGGTAAAGTCATTGCAAAAAGAGTTGTAGATCACACTTTGAAGGTATACATGTTTTCACATTTTCTGCCCTACTCAAACCCCTCTGCTCTTCTGATTCATGCTAATGAGGCAAGCAAGCTTTGGCATGAAAGATTTGGCCATCTTAACTATAAGTATCTTTCTGATCTAAGTGAAAAAGAAATGGTCATAGGGTTACCAAAGATTAAATTTTCCAAGGGAGTCTGTCAAGGTTGTATCCTAGGAAAACACCCAGAGCATAAATTTGAGAGAGCTAGTCATGAGAGAACCTCTGCACCTCTTGAGTTGATCCATAGTGATGTTGTTGGTCCATTTCCTTATATGTCAATGAGTCAAGCCAAATATGCATTGACCTTCATAGATGACTTTTCTAGGTATTGTTGGGTTTACTTCCTGAAGCACAAGTCTGAAGTTTTTGGCCTCTTCAAAGTCTTTAAGGCTTTGGTTGAAAACCAGTCTGGGAGGAGACTCAAGATCCTCAGATCTGACAATGGTGGTGAGTATGTCAAGTCTGAGTTCATTCAATATTGTGAAGATGCAGGTATTCAGATGCAGCATTCAATCCCTTACACGCCACAACAAAATGGTGTTGCTGAGAGAAAGAACAGATCACTGAAGGAGATGGCAACCTGTATGATGGAGGTAAGACTTTGCCACCAAAGTTTTGGGTTGAGGCTATAAACTGTGCATCTTATATCCAGAATAGGGTGCCTCATAAACAACTTGATGGTATGACTCCTTTCGAAGCATGGAGTGGACACAAGCCAGATGTGACCCATTTCAGGATTTTTGGCTTGAAGGCTTGGGCTAGAATTCCAACAGAAAAGAGGAAGGCTTTGCAGCCCCAAAGCCAAGAGTGTCTATTTGTTGGGTACTCTGAAGATTCAAAAAGGTACAAGCTGATCAATTTGAGTACAAACAAAGCCTTCATTGAAAGGAGTGTTTAGTTCCAAGAAGAGCCTTTAGCAGCAGTTGAAGTTGGAGAGTCTTCTTCACCACCAGAACCATTGAATGTAAGTGAAGAAACAAATGAGTTTGCTGATTCTGATATGTCTGATAATGATGATTTAATTGCAGATACTGATAGTCCTATAAGACCAAAATGGGTAGCAAAGACCATTCATGCAGCTGGGGAACTAGCTGGAAATCCTAGTGATCCTAGGAGGACTAGATCTCAGTTTGAGAGTGCCCTGCGTATGAAAGACCCTTTGTTTGCAGAGAAGTGCTATCTGATGGTTAAATCAGACCCACAAACATATGAAGATGCAGCACATGATCTAAGATGGCAAACAACCATGAAAGAAGAATTCAACTCACTCCAGAAGAACAACACTCGAGAATTGGTTGATCTTCCCCCAGGGAGGAAGCTAGTTCAATGTAAGTGGGTTTTCAAAACTAAGTTTGCTGCTGATGGTTCACCTTTGAAATATAAGGCAAGATTGGTCGCCAAGGGCTACTCACAGGTACATGGTATTGACTACAATGAGACCTTTACACCAGTGGCAAAGATGGACTCCATCAGGCTAGCCTTAGCCATTGTAGCTTCGAAGCAGTGGGAGGTACATCACATGGACGTGAAGTGTGCTTTCCTGAATGGGGATCTTACTGAAGAGATTTTCATGCAGCAGCGTCAAGGGTTTGTTACTAATCCATCTTTTGTGTGCAGGTTAAAGAAATCATTGTATGGGCTTAAGCAAGCCCCCAGGGCTTGGTATGCCAAGATTGATGGCTTTTTGTTGTCATTGAGTTTTGTTCGATGCAAGTCTAATCCTAATGTTTATTTGAAGCTGATTCATGGTTCTTTGATGATTATTGTCGTGTATGTGGATGACCTTCTGATTACAATTTGTTCAAAGAAAGAAATTGCCTCCTTGAAGGATGCAATGAACCATGCATTTTCTATGACTGATTTGGGGTTGTTGAGCCAATTCTTGGGTCTCGAAATTGCTCAATCCCAACATGGAATAAAAGTACATCAGTCCAAGTATGCTTTAGATTTGCTGAACAAGTTCAACATGAAAGATTGCAAGCCAAGCTAGACTCCCTTCCTTTCAGGAGTTAAGCTTGAAGAAGCAGGTTCTTCTCCTATAGTAAATAATACACTGTATAGGCAATTGATTGGGTGTTTGCTATACCTTACACACACTCAACCTGATTTTTCTTATGCAGTAAGCGTGGCCTCAAGATACATGGATCAACCTCATGAGATCCATTAGAGAGCAGCCAAAAAGATCCTTAACTTTGTTCAGGGAACAAAAACTCATGGGATCTTCTACAAACCTAAATCTGATCTTGATTTGATTGGGTTTACTGACAGTGATTGGGCAGGTGACAACACAGATCGAAAGTCAACATCAGGATATGTGTTCATGCTTGCTGAAGGACCAATCAGTTGGTCAAGCAAGAAACAGAGTGCCATTGCACTCTCATCTACAGAAGCAGAGTACAGAGGAGTTGTAAATGCAGCAACTCAATGTTTATGGTTGCAGGGGATACTTGGTGAGTGTGGCTTCGAATCAGAGTTTTCAACCATTATCTATTGTGATAATCAGAGCACCATTCGAATCTGCAATGATCCAATTCAGAGACAGAGAACCAAACACATTGAGATCCATATGCACTACATCAGACAGCTTGTGCATGATGGCACCATTCACCTACTCTTCTGTGCATCTTCAGAACAAGTAGTAGACATCTTCACCAAAGTTTTTTGTGAGAAGACATTCAGCAATCTCAAATCACTGCTGGGGATTGCTGATCATGCTGTGAAGCATGATTGATAACAAGATTTTCAAATTTTGTTTTACTGTCCATGTTTAAGGGAGGATTTTCCCACTGGGTTTTTGCCTCTTTCCTTGGTTAAATGGACATGCAGTATGTAAAGGGTGACTAAGCCTTGTTGCTAGGCCCTATAGTTTTCTGATATTTATTCATAAGTTAGGCTTAAGGGGGGGTGTTAAAATAATCAACCCATAGTTAGCTATCTTAGACATTAATTAATTCATTTTTGTCTTATTTGCCTAGTTTCCAATATTCCACTCTATGCAAGTTGTCTTCCACATGTCCTAGAAGTCAACTTGCTAAAACTGAGTCATGGAGCGCTTGGGAAACCTCCTGGAAACCATATTTAGCAGTTCTGCTTTATTCCAGATCCTCCCTAACGCATAACTGCTTTTTCTGCTAAGTTGCTTGCTTTATTGATATTTGAGGCAAAAAGGGAAAGCAAGACTAGGTGTAGTTGACTTGTTTTTTGCTCTCATCATCCTCCACTCTTTTCTCCTAATAAAAGCATGTATGAGTTGTCTTACCATCACCTATTAGCTTGTCTACTTGACTTTGCCAATTCGTGAGCTCTTAGGTAGATTTGGAAACTGTTTTATGTACCTATGGGGGATTTGACTAGATTTAGTAAGCTTGCTTTTGACTATTTCGAATGACATCTTTATGCATTCGAATCTCTCATGTAATTATATATTGCAGCAGCCTATGACTTCATAAGGTTGCCTATTGTACACTTATTAAAAACAGATTAGTGTTATGCTCTAATTTCAGTCTCCTTTGTGTGCAAATTTGCAGGTTGATTAGCAATTTTGTGAGTGCAATTATTCTATCACTTGGGTTCAATTTCCACATGGAGTGCACATAAACAAGATCCTCAGCCTTCTGTGAACCCAACCTATCGCGCTTCACATAATGGATAAAACCATAGGTGCTCCAATTCTTTTCTGCCGATGAAGAGCTTGCCACCTGTGAAAGTACATGAATGGCAAGTGTTTGCAAATGAACACTATTTGCTCCATGACAAACCCACCATCTAACTAGACTAATAGTGCTTCTCTCATCCAAAGCTGATATATCTGAATAATCATCCAATCCTGCGGCAAAACTAGCAAATTCTTCCTTCACCTCCCTGTGTAGATGAGCTGGAAATATTCTCATAAGCGCTTTTTTCATTTCATTAGCCACCTCTCTATCCTGATGGGGTGCCTTCCTCTTCCCATTGCTTTGAGTAATGGCAAGTGTGCAATGGAGTGTTGAAGCTGTTCCACCTGTCAACCATGATTTTCTGTACCATATCAGCAAAACCAACATCAACAAATAAAAGCTGAGGAGACTCCTGTGAAATGATATCCATAGTCTTCTCAACCATGGTATCCATGCCATCATATACCTCTCCCAAGAAAGGTTGGTCTATGTCAGCGCTTCGAAGAAGCTCAAAAGTAGGGGTTGTGAACTTGAGCAAGAAATCTATCTTGCTCCACTACTCCTCATCAAGGCACAATCTACGCAGCATAGTTCCTCGATCTGAATCTACTTGTCTCCACTCAGCCCAAAGTTGCCTCATCACCATAGAAACTAATGGTTGCTTCACCTCAACAAGGCGTCACAACATGATGAAGTTGGAGGCAAATCTTGTTTCAGCAACTTTCAACAACTCCAATCTGGTGTACTCTCGAAATATGGCTTGAGATTGGTGGTGGTTGGTGATGAATTTAACTATCTCCCTTGCTTCCCCTGTGAGTTCCTTGATCCATGGAACTTTATTATCTATCTCTTCTACTATCAAGTTTAGATTATGGACAATGCATGGACTAGGATCTAGCACTTTCAACCTAGATCACTATCACTAATTAGTAAGATAACAACAATTTGGGATCATTTCTAAACATATTAATCACTATCCCTTCCTTTAAACCTCTGTTGCTATGTAATCCCCGAGAGCTAGGGTTTGTAGGCAAGATCTCTTTATATTTAATCATCCATAGTTTTGAGCGAGCTTCTTGTCTTTCAACTAGTCTCCTTAGGCTAGTAAGGGTCCCCCCCTTTGCTATCTTATAGCATAAAGCGATGAGAATCTGTTTCGACGTGACAACCATCTTTTCTAGTGGTGATTGGATCCTCCAAGTGTCATCGGTCTAGTTGTCCTTCCCTCTATCGTCCTGGATAGGATACCTCTAATTGACAACTACAATCTGAGTGATAACAATTAGCAAGCACTAACTTCGAAGTAAGAGGAAGTAATGAGGTGTGTTGCCACTGTTGCCAACTTATTTGTACCATAGATGGATTAGCTAAGGAGCTGCCATTTTACAAACATGATAAATGTTTGTTTCCAGTGTATCAAATGATCTGCCTTTGTGCCTAGCCAGTTTTGGCTAGTCAGCTTTTGTTTTGAATAATTATGATCATGGCCTCGCGGGGTTTGTAATAAAATGTGCTAGTAGGGTGTTTTTGAGTGGTTCGGTCTTCTAAGACGTAGAATTTCAACTAAGGTATTCCAGAGAGTTTTTTGCCGTTGACAATTATGCTTTGCCTATAGCCGAGTATAATTGACGAGGTTTTCACTACTTCCTCCAAAGCTGGAATGCCCGATTTTGAATTCTGGGCCTTGGGGTGTTATTAGAGTTCAACTGAGTATATATAAACCTACTAGACATTGTTAGAATAGACTATGGTCATGTCCTACATCACTAGCACCCTCAAAAAAAATTTGAAATTTTTTTACCGGACGCGTCAAAATTTTTATTTTTTAATTTTTTAATTTTTTAATTTTCCCTGAGTTTTAATTAAATTTTTCCATAATTTAAATGGAAAAATTCAATTTGTAATAAGTTAGTCATCCGGAACCCGAATTCAATGATTGAAGGCTCTAACCTTAAGCCAAAAATCATTGATGATCAGCCGGCCAGCTATCTCCAAGTTTCAGAAGTTCATTCAACCTCATAATTAATAATTTCTCAAAAAAGTCATTTACGGAGAAATTATTAATTAAAATATTAAAAATGAATATTTTGGAGAAAATAAAAAACTCTCCAAAATAAACCAAATTGAATAAAATAAAAGGTTAAATGACATGGCACGGAGCATTTATGATGATTCCAATCAATATCAGTCAGTTTCAGATCTAATATCAGAGTGTAGCAGTTGAACTATTAGTCAGAAATTTGCCCTCTTTGGTCAAATCCGTTTTTGGTTTAAGTGTGGGTTATCTATTGGTTGGGTGATCATTACGAGGGAGGATGAGCCATTTCACCCCCCCCATTACTCCAACACTCAGTTGCAGCTCGAGTGAACTCCAAATCATCATGTCGAGCTCATTCAATTACTTCGATGTTACTCTTAGTCCGGATTTAAGGATTTGAGCCCTATTTTCTTTCCTTTTTGTATAAGTAGAGGCTCTTTTGAGCTCTACAACATGGACTTTTGTGCATAGAAACTCGCAAAAACTTGTAATCATTATTTATTTAAATAAAGCTTTTCGACTTTGGAGGTCTATGGGATTGTTTCTTCATTGGTGGATGTCTATCTTATGAGGTAATTTATTTCCTTGTTTTAAATTTGTTACTCAGATGGTGAATCAAATAACTAGCTTTTGGAGTCTATTGTTAGAACATAAGATCTTCCATTTGCAGTTGTCAATTTGGATTATTATGCAAAGTTTATCTTAACCTAGATGAGTACAAGTATTCAGTTATATGAAGTATTGATCATGGTTTAATATTCATAGCATACTAGTTATTTTGTTTGATCTTACCGGGTTTCGAGTTTGATTGTCTTAGCAGATCTTGCCGTTTGGAGAAGGGCACGAGCTCAGTTGCAACAATCTCATCTCCATCATCATAAGAAATTTTCTAACATTGTTGTTTTTCAGGATTTACAAAGTTGGGCTTTGTCCAAGAGGAAAAAACATAAGGAGATCTTACTCCAAAGCTCCATCTTCAAACTTCTACCTCTACCTTTCCCTTCTTTAATTTTTTTGCTTTTGCTCATGAAATAGATCCAAGTTTCAATATTCATTATTCAGATCTATTTTTAGGGCTTTTGCTAGATCTAGTTTCCTTCATTAGATCTAGGAAAAAAATTATGCTTTGCATGTGAATGTTCAAAAAAAATTTCCGAATTTTTTTATTTTTGCATTGTCTTTCCTACCATCTTTTAACAATATATGCTTGCTGATTTTTTAATTCTGTAACAGGTACATCGGAAGTGCTGGCGAAATTCTAAAGAATCAAGCCCTAAAAAACCATAATTTCCCTCTTCTTCTTTGCCCTTCTGCAGATTGCTCCAAAGGCCTTCCAGCAATAAGAAAAAAAGCAAAAAAAGGCAAGAAAGGAAATCATTGTAAACAAATTAATAAAGAGCAAGTGGGATTATGGCTCCCACACCCCTCTTCCCCCATTTGGAGGAAGCTTGTATCGTCTCCTCATTTTCATGCTTTGTTTCACAATTTGTTAAAAGTAGGATAGAATAGTTTCAAATTGTTAGAGTTGCATTTTTCATTGAGGTTAGATAGTTTATTTCTTATTATTTCATCTTGCATAAAATAGAAAAAGACAAAAAAGCTTTTTTGTTTATTTATTTAGCTAATGCAAAGTTTGTTTACTTTTTTGATATAATCTTACTTACCCCCATGCTTTCTCGATTAGGGCCTAAAAAGCCTGAAAGAGACTCTTGGGTAGTTTAGTTCTTTATTTTTTTTTTAATTTTAATCAATTAATTAATTAAGTCTCTTGAACTTGTCATAACCCAAGTCAAGAGCACTCTCTATCGGAGAGCATAGTTAGACTTGCATATCCTTGCATTAGGCATTTAGATTAGTTAAGTCTCTTGAACCTTTGTCATAAGACACGGTCAAGAGTGCTCTCTGTCGGAAAGTCTTAATTAATCAACTTAATAAAATTTGCAACTCACTCCCCCATAATTAATTAACTTCGTTGTCTCCTTGTTGGAGTATGCTCTGACCGACTTCAAAATCGAAGTACCCAGAAATGGCATTGGATTTTTAATCTTGCAAGAGAAACATAATAAAATTTAAACCCCATAACCAACGCACCGACATTGTAGAGAATTTCCCAAGTTCTTCTTAGTAGAGGCGCCGGAACTCCTCGCTGTCTAAGCTTCTCAGCTAGTTGGTCAATGTTGATGAAATTGTCATTGATGCCAACATGGACATGCAGTGGCCCCACAGGATGTCATTGATGCCACCAAGTCCCACCTGCAGTGCCTTGATCCCTTACAAAGTGGGTTTGTACCTTGAAGCACCTTGTACCTAGTTGACAAGGTCCCTATACCCACAAGGCTGGATCTTGAAGCCACCACTTTGCTGAAGATGTTGAATACCCTGCTAATGATGCTGAAGACCCTAGAGATGGTCCTGAAGCCTTGGTAGACGATGGAGAAGCCCTAAATGGCTTGGAGAAGCATTAATGACCCATTCTGTGGTCATTTATGCTCTGATGGTGTCATGATACCCTAGAAAAAGGCCCATCTACCTCACAAGTGATGGCACAATGGATTTTGGCTCTGAGAGGCCTCATGGTGTGGTTGAGGTGGATGAAGAAGACCCCGATACCCTTGTAAAGGTCATAGAGCCCACTACTGGCACTTGATATGGTTAGATAGAATGATGAGCCTTGATGCAGATGATAATTCTTGAAGATGGTCCTAAGTGCATAAGGAAGAACTTGCACCCACTTATATGATGGATGGCCATGAACTTGCATGAAGGTATGATGAAGAAGCTTTTTGAAGAGGCTCATGTGTGTGTGAAACCACTTACTACTGGAAGAAACAAACAACCCTTGTTTGTGGCCCCTTGTGAATATGGATAGTTAAATGGCGCCTTGATAATGGGATCCTTAATGAAGCCCTTGTGGCTTGTATAACCCTTGGCCATGATATTATGATGTTGGAACCCTTAGCCATGATATTTTTTCGATTGTTGGGAAGTCGTTTTGGGTAATGCCTAGTGGCTGGACTCTCTCCTGGACGTTTGTCTATTGATTCTTCATTCCACGGCTGGGAAAATCCGTCTCTGGTATTGTTCAGTGAGTGGGAGAAGAGACCCATGATTTTGGGGGTTTTGGTTTTAAGAGGATGTTTTCCTTTCCTCACGCAGTTGAGCTTGCTGGGTGTTTTCCCCTCATGATTTCTGTTGTTTCCTCATTGTTCCATACCCAGAAATTCATTTGTGTGCTGCTCAATGGTTTGGGAGCCAAGATTTCTCGATTTGTGGGTGAATGGAGGTCGTTTTTACCCCTGCGATGCCCAAAAACGTTTTCTGAGTTCAGATCTACGATTTGGGGGTTTATGGTGGACGAGTTGCTCCCATATTGCCCAAGAATGATTCCTGGAATCGTATTTGCTCACCTAGGGTTGTTTCTCCCACCTGTCATTTCTATTTGTGGTTTCCAACATTTCTCTATAATCCATAATGTGTATCATGTTGGGAAGGGCATCCTTGTGTTGGCTTGGCTGAGTAAGTCCAAGGAACCCCTATGCTATTGGCTTATTGTCTTAATAGCCTGTGAAGCCCAATTGTTTATTGGCTTGTCTGGAGAGTCTGTGAAACCCAACTGTGTGTTGGCTTGACTATGGGTGTATGGTCATGCTATGTGTAAGTCGGTTGTTCCCTAGTTCCTTGTGGAAATCATGCCCAACTCGACGATGGCAGTGATGTTGAGAGATTGATGAGCACACTGGCCTATGGTTGGGTGGAACGTTGTAACGACGTAGCTAGTTGCAAGGAACCTTCTTCTCAAGATAAGTATTTCTTGTATTTACTCTGCAACTGTATTTGTTTTGTAAATTATCATGAACATGTTGAATACTTGAATGTGAATGAATGTATTTGCTTCCGCTGTTTAATGAATTATACATCTGCATGTGCATGTATTCACTTCAATGCATTTTATTTTATATGTTATGGGGCTAGATTGCCCGTTTGATAGCAAAAGCAGTCTATGTCTCGTCATCTACATCGTGGGGATGAGGGGTGGGGACGTTGTTGTCCGTCGATTGCACACCAGCAGCAGAAATCAATTGAAAGCTGTCTCCTCACTTAGGAAAGTGGGAGAGGTGTGACCTTGGGGGCAAGCACAGAGCTAGGTACTGTCACCTACTCCTAGCTCCTCCGTTTAGGCTAACTCCTAACGAAGCCAAGGAGGGTAGTCCCTACAAAAGAGTTTTCTACGGCTCTTAAGTTGTTAAAGTGTTTCTTGAAAGTTGCGGATGCGGACGGGTGTTTTTTAGGAGTTATTATAATTTGAAGGTGTTTTACTTATTATGAATGTGACACAAGATCAAAGAAGCAAACCACGTTGCAATAAGAGATTAAAAGATAAATTTAAATTCTAGACATCAATTAAGCAATTCAGTGATAGCAATTATATCAAGCCATAGACAATTGATCATATAATTATGCAAGACAAAACAAGGACCAGTGCCTTATGGAGTCGATGAAACTGAAATGAGCCAGAGAAATAAACACAAGTCTAGAATTTAAACCAATGAATGTTAGATTGTGCAAGTGCTCTTAGTAAGTTTTAAGGATTTTAATGGTGATCTTGCTTAAGGTGTTTGGGAATCCTAACCGAAAATACTTTCAGTGGCTTCATTCGAAGACATGACGAACCTGTCTGGAATCACAAGCTAGGTGTTCAATAACTTAACCAGCGAGTGTCCAGATTGGGTTGCCCAACGCCCACACTTGGAATTTGCCCACTACCTGAGCATTTTATCGAGGCAACGCCGATGCCTTGGTTATGGGGGAAAAGTTTTAATTATGTTGTTATTGCGGTCTTAACAAGTCTGTTCGCTGTTCTGAGTATGAGCCCAACTCGAAAGTCGACAGAGCATACTAGGTGAAGAATATCAACGAAGTAAATTAATTAGAGGGAATGTGGGTTAAAAGATTTTATTAAGTAAATTAATTAAACTCTCCGACAGAGAGCGCTCTAGAATTTAAACCTAATGAATGTTAGATTCTGCGAGTGCTCTTGGTGAGTTTTAAGGATTTTAATGGTGATCTTGCTTAAGGTGTCTGGAAATCCTAACCGGAAATACTTTCAGTGGCTCCGTTCGAAGACATGACGGACTTGTCTGGAATCACAAGCTAGGTGTTCAATAACTTAATCAGCGAGTGTCCAGATTGGGTTGCCCGACGCCCACACTTGGAATTTGCCCACTACGTGAGTATTTTATCCAGACAACGCCGGTGCGTTGGTTATGGGGTAAAAGTTTTAATTATGTTGTTATTGCGGTCTTAGCAAGTCCGTTCACCGTTCTGAGTATGAGCCAAACTCGAAAGTCAGTAGAGCATACTGTTGGTGAAATTGTCATTGATGCCAACATGGACTAGATGTCATTGATGCCACCACTCTGCTAAAGCTGTTGAAGACTCAGTTAATGATGTAGAAGACCTAGGCTAGAAATGGATTTGAGTCAGGACAAGATCCTGAAACAAGATCATTGATGAATGAAGCAAGGGTGTCGGAACATGACATTAAAGCTCAATTATCTTAGACAATGGGACCTGAAAGGTTATCATTAACTCCAGATGAAACACATGAAGTTTGTAGAGAAGAGGTGTAGACAAATGGAGAGCAGAGGAGGAAGAGTTCAAAAGAGAGTGAATTGCCAGAATTCTTTGGTGCAGACAAGGGTGACATCTGGTCAAGTAATGCTGGAGCTTACTCATGTGAAGTTGGCCATGTACCACTTGAGGATAGCTTGCAAAATACAACAGTTATTAAAGGTCAAGACATGCAAGCAAACAACATCAAGAGTTCCATTTCATTAACAGGAGTAAATCACACTGATAGTACAGTTTATTCCTTTGTTAATCAAGATGGTGCTGAGGCTGGGTTTAAGCTGCAATTAGGTGTGGATGAAGTTCAAAAACATTTAGGAATGTTAAGAGAATTAAATGTTGAGATACAAACTAACTATAGAACAGAGGAAACGAAAGAAACACATGCAAATAAAGACAATGATAGCAGGCAAGGCAATGATAACATCTCCAATGATCACAACAGAAAAACGGTAGTGTTCTTCTGATATGAATAAGCAAGGGAGGAGAGGACATGGGCATCAAGTCATAGATCACAGAAAATCTATCAGCGACAAATTTGATCCCAGAAGACAATACACTATAAATGGAGAAAGAATTAATATTCAGTTTTTCCATGCTGATGGGGCAAGGGATGAAGCATTGAATGAACAAATTCTAATATCCAACAAGTAAAAAGGTGTTGGCCCAATAGAAGTTTTGAAGTCGGCTCCATTAAATTTTTGTTGGCAAAGTCGCTCATATTTGATTTGAATTTTTTTATAAAAGGTCGGCCCAAGCTTATATACAATGTCGGCTCAATTAAAAATGAGAAGTCGGCCTCATCAAAATAGTCATGTCGGCCCATTAATTAAAAAAAAATTTCATTAAAAAATTTATAATTTTTTATATGTTGGCTCCTCAATTTAAGGAAGGAAAATTAGTATAAATACCTCTTCAACGCATTCATTTTTGGAGGAGGAATGAGCTGAGCTCTGAGGAAATTTCGGGGGTTTACTGAGGCAGAATTTCGCAGGTACAGAGAGGCAAAATTTTGACAGTAATTTTTTTTTTTGTTTTTTCATGGGCAAGTAAGGAAATTTCGGTGGAGACCTCTGCAATTTTTGTCAGTCAGCAGCTGGAAATTTATTGGGACAGCAGCAGCTGAAATTTTGTAGCAGCAGTCAAGGAAATTCGGGACTGATGTACAGCAGCAGTAAAGGTTGGACAAGTGGAGAATTGGGTGAAAAAGAGCTCTGAAATTCGTGACTTTTTCTGAGGAATTTTCGTGGATAAATGTCTGTAGACTGAGGCAGCCCTAATTTTCACAGACCACACTTTACACAGTTTGAAATTTGCAGACTTCTACTACGGTTTGAATTTGAAGCAGTAGACAGAGGTAATTTCGGTGGGGTCTAAACAGTCCCTTTTTTTTTGGTTTTAACAGTCCATTTACAGCAGTCAAACATTTTTATGATCTTTTGTGTTCAGCTAGATATTAAGGCATTAATCAGTGAAGAACATGTGTAACCAAGGAGTGACAAAGTAATGACATGAACGTGGCTGTAAATACACAGTAAGGTTATGTATGCTTAGTTTAAACTAAGATGACATTGATGTATTAACATTCAGTGAAATGATATACCCTAGTTTGATACACAGTCATAGCATGCACACAATGATACAGTAGTTACACTGTTGTATGTATGCCCAGTAATGGTATATGATGGCTATGAAACAGTGAGGTGAAATCATGAAGTGAAATGATATACTATGAAGTATATGAAATAGTGGAATGTATTGTATTGGGCTTAGACAATTCGGTCTGCAAGAGAACAAAAGTCCCAGGTGCCTTTTCTTATTAATTATAAACTGATCTTCAGAATGGTAACTGTATGTGCTAGAGCATGAGGTTAGTTGAAAGATATGACTCCATGCAAATGAACCATCAAGTACTTCAGCTTCAGCTCCAGTTTCAACTTCAACTTCTGAAACATCATTCTCACAGCTTTCTGCCTTGTGCTTTGAGATCCAGTGTCAAAGAAAAAAATTAAATACTGTGTATTTTTCTGAATGGACATCTAAATCAACAGTTGAAGTGGCATTACCCTATGCCAGCAGTCTTATGATATTTTGGGTTAGCATTGACAGTGGTTAGGACTGCTACAACAGCTCTAAAAGTCTGAGATTTCTTGGTTTTGCTACAGAAGTTAAAGGCTGGTTATGGAAACATTTTTCTGATGTAAATTCTGATTATGCTTTCATATACATGGAAGATGAGCGTGATATCTAAGGGCTGATTTAAAAACCTTTTCTAGCATTCCCCCAGTGTGCGCTGACAACAGGTTATGTAGATTCATGAGAATGTAATTAATTTGGTTAACTGTCTAAGGTCATTGTTGTGAATGTTCTGATAGATGTATATGCCTGAATGTGTGACTGTGAAAGAGTAAGAATAGCATATGTATCTTCAGCTTGATAAGCAACCAGTGAAGAAGTTGATAACGTTGACAGCTTGTCATCTACAGCAGCAGTAACTATGATGATCTAAGCAGTTTGACATGATGATGATAAGTCTGTGAATAGATTGATGACAAGGCAGTGACATGTTTGTGAAAAGTCAGTGAACTCAAACAGTAATGAAGTCTGTCTAACTTATGCAGTGATGTGTGAAGTTTGACGAGTGAAGTGGACAGGAATGAACAGCAATAGAGTAGCAGTCCAAGTTTATTTTGTCTGATTGAGGCAGCAGTACAACAAGGTTTGTTGTTGGATCGAGGCAGTTGTTTGATGAGAACATGGACAGAAAAAGAAGATAGACATACATACAGTTTTTATCATTGATTTCTGAACAAGAGAAAGAGCAGACTGATGGTGATTGGCACGAGCAGCACATGAGCAAATCTTTTGTTCATTGGCGTATGACCAGAGTCCTGTGCAGCAGTTGAAAGAGGATTGAGGTGACTAGCAGACCTATGACATTCAGCAGCAGTGATGACCAGCTGAAGATGAGCAGAGATTCATGAGCAGCGGTGAGCAGTGGTACAGAAGAGTTGATGGGATGAGCAGAGAAGATGAGCAGCTTTGATGTGTCAGAGATTTCTTGTGTGACACAAGTATACTGTATTGTAAAAGCAAGCTTGTCTTGCTTTTGAGGTTAGGATACCTCAGTCACTTCTTAGCAGGGTCTAAGAGAACCAGGCAGGGTCCTGGATTAAGAGCAGGAGCTCTATTTATCAGTAGGTGCTGATTTCGCCTAACGGTTGTAGCCGGACAAATAATATAAAAAGATTACAAATTCATATGATGTGGTGTTCTTATGTGTTATGGCTCTTGATGGTTTAACTGCTTTTGATTTATGAATGATGATCAAGAAGATGTTTATGAAATGTTTATGATAGAGTAATGAATTGATGAATTGGTAGCTAACCCTGATAAACTGTGAAAAGGTTAAAATTGGCTGCACACTGATTCACCCCCCCTCTCAGTGTCTACACATACTAGGTAAAGGATGTTAACGAAGTGAATTAATTAGAAGGAATGCTGGTTGAAAGATTTTATTAGGTCAATTAATTAAACTCTCTGACAGAGAGCGCTCTTGACCTTGTCTTATGACAAAGGTTCAAGAGTCTTATCTGATCTAGATGCCTAATGCAAGGATATGCAAAACTAATGATCCTCTCCGATAGAGAGTGCTCTTGACTTGTGTTTCTACAAGTTCAAGAGTCTTACTTATCGATTAATTGATTAACTTGATTAAACAATACAACACATGAAAGTAAAGTGAATATGGTTAAACTAACTCTCTGACAAAGATCACTCTTGATCCACCTTAAGGTGAGATTCAAGAGATTTCTAGTTTAAGTAGTTGAATTACTTATGAAAGATACAAAAATTGAGAGATTAAGTAATCAACTTAGTTAATGAATCAAATAGGCTAATCTAACAATTAATATTCTAAGAGAAATAATGCAAGTATAAAAGGCACATCTAATCTAAGCACATAAGAAGATAAGAACACCACAAACCTCCCCAAATGGGGGAGGCTGAGAGTGGGGACTTAAAACCCCACTCAAACAAAAGATAACTTTATTGAGATTTTACAACTTGCCTTTAGGAATTCAACCTTTGAAAAGACTTTTGAAATAAAGCACGCAACTTTTTATTATTGAACTTTATGTAAAAAGAAGAGTGATTTACTTTTTATTAAAAAATTCTTTCTTCAAACTTGCGAAAAGGGCAAAAAAAGAAGATGGAAAAGAGCAAAAGAGGAGGCAAAAGAAGGTTGAAACAAAGAAAAAAGGAGGGGATAAAGGGAGGAAGAAAAATAGGAAATTAAAAACAAGAGAAGGGAAGAATAGGGCAGCAAACTAAATGACCAAAGAACTGCAAAAAATAGTGAAAATGAGGCAACGAAAGAAGAGGAAGATGGCTGTCATAAAAATGCAAAAAGAAGACAGCGAACTAATCAATCGAAGAGCTACAAAAAATAATGAAAATGGGGCAGCAAAAGAAGAGAAAGATGGCTGTCATAAAAATGCAAAAACAGGGCAGTGAAGAAAAACAAGAAGAAAAGGCACACAACAAGGTGGAAGGAGGCCAAATCCAACCTAGAAGAAGGGGGAGAAATCACTCAATAACAAACAAAAGGTGGGATCAAACTCCGAACAAGGTGACCACTAGAAGCACTAGTGCCGAAACCGTCCAGACTAGCTGGATGTACGCAATGATGCTAGTGGGGAAAGAGAAGTAGCCACAAAATAATGTGGTACTTGGGATCAAATCCCAAGCTACTATCTCAGGTCAAAACAAACATGAGATACATGGAAATAATGGAGAAGAGAAAAACTTAAATGAAACCTGGAAAAAGTGACCGGAAAGATTTCTTTTGGTTGATGATGGATGAGGCAAAGAAATTGTGCTTCTCGATCTTCCTGAAAGAGAATGACTTCTTGTGGAACCTGCAGAATGAATGTCAACCATGAAATAGCCCCTGTATATGGAATAACACCTGAAAGCAACACAACTTCAAGAGAAAAGCATGGATTATAAAATATGGTGCTAGATTGTTAGCCTTCAACAATTAAATAATCAAATGCTTAAGAATCAAGAAAGAAGGGTGCAAAGAAAGGTATCACCTAGCAAGGTGAATCATGACAAACAAAAAGCTTCCGCATTGACCTCTAAAGTCATAAACTTTATTAAACCTTAAGCAAAATGTTACAATGAAAATTCTCCAGAGCTTCTATGCCAAAAATCGACTGCCTTAGCGTTTGCACCAACACTTCATTTCAATAAATGCCCTCCTCCGTAATTATCACAGACCAATCACAAACCTCCAAATCATCCAATTCATGAGTTTAGCTGGAGATGACAACTCTGCTAACTGAATATAACTTTATTGCTCACTGAATGCTGACTGAAGCTGAGTTATGATAACTCTAATCATCATAAATGCCCATTGAGATATCATTTAGCCTTTTATTTTGCTGAAGTTGGATTAATTTGGAGAGTTTTAATTTTCTCCAAATTAATCATTTTTTAATAAATAATCATTTTTTCCTCGAAAATGACTTTTTTGAGAAAAATGACGTTATGTGTCCGATTAATGATTCGAAAGTTGGATCTGACTGGCTAGCCGATCAAGAAAGATTTTTGGCTTAAGGTTAGAGCCTTCAATCACTGAATTCGAGGTCCGGATGGCCGACTTATTACAAACAGGTTTTTTCCATTTAATTTATGGAAAAATTAACCAAAAGACTTAGGGAAATATTAAAAAAATTAAAAATTAAAAAAAACAATTTTAACCCGTTCGAAAAAAAAATTTCAAATTTTTTTAAAGGTCCGATTGACTTAGGACAAGACCATGCTCTATTCTAATAATGCCTAGTAGGTTTATAACACTCAGTTGGGCTCTAATAACCCCCCAAGGCTCAGAATTCAAAATCGAGCATTCCAGCTTTGGAGGAAGCGGGAGAAAACTTCATCAATTATACTCGACTATAGGCAAAGCATAATTATCAAGGGCAAAAAAACTCCCCGAAATACCTTAGTTGAGATTCTACGTCTCAGGAGACCAAACCACTCAAAATACCCTACTAGCACATTTTATTACAAACCCCGCGGGGGCCATGGTCAAAATTATTCAAATGAAAAACCGACTAGCCAATATTTGCTAGACATGAAGACGGATCAACTAATACACTGGAATCAGACATTGAATATGTGTGTCAACTGACGACTCCTCAGGTAACCCAACTATGGTACAAAAAGTTGGTAACATCTGTCTCCAACTGTGGGACAAGTACTTGCTTGATCTATTGATAAAAAAGAGTGCCTGAAAATCCAGGAATCTATGGTACCTGCATGTAAACAGAAGTGTCTTAGGTAAACAGAAGTGTCTTAGGTTCATCTCTCAATTTTTGTATCTTTCATAAGTAATTCAACTGCTTAAACTAGAAATCTCTTGAATCTCACCATAAGGTGGGGATCAAGAGTGCTCTTTGTCGGAGAGTTAGTTTAACCATCTTCACTTTACTTTCATGCATTATATTGTTTAATCAAGTTAATCAATTAATCGATAAGTAAGACTCTTGAACTTGTAGAAACACAAGTCAAGAGCACTCTCTATCGGAGAGCATCATTAGTTTTGCATATCCTTGCATTAGGCATCTAGATCAGATAAGACTCCTGAACCTTTGTCATAAGACAAGGTCAAGAGCGCTTTCTGTTGGAGAGTTTAATTAATTGACTTAATAAAATATTTCAACCAACATTCCCTCTAATTAATTCACTTCGTTAACATCCTTCACTTAGTATGCTCTGCCGACTTTCGAGTTGGGCTCGTACTTAGAACGGTGAACGGACTTGCTAAGACCACAATAACAACATAATTAAAACTTTTACCCCATAACCAACGCACTGGCGTTCTCTCGATAAAATACTCAGGTAGTGGGCAAATTCCAAGTGTGGGCGCCGGGCAACCCAATCTAGACACTCGTTGGTTAAGTTATTGAACACCTAGCTTGTGATTCTAGACAGGTCCGTCATGTCTTCGAACGGAGCCACTGAAAGTATTTCCGGTTAGGATTTCCAGACACCTTAAGCAAGATCACCATTAAAATCCTTAAAACTCACCAAAAGCACTTGCACAATCTAACATTCATTAGGTTTAAATTCCAGACTTGTGTTTATTTCTCTAGCACATTTCAGTTTCATCGACTCCATAAGGCACTGGTCCTTGTTTTGTTTTGCATAATTATATGATCAATTGTCTATGCTTAATATAGTTGTTATGCTGTCTAGAATTTAAATCTATCTTTTAATCTCTTGTTGCAACGTGGATTGCTTTTTTTTATTATCTTGTGTCACATTCATAATAAGTAAAACACCTTCAAATTATAATAACTCCTAAAAAACACCCATCTGCAATCCGCAACCTTCAAAAAACACTTTAACAACTTAAGATCCGTAGAAAACTCTTTTGTAGGGACTACCCCCCTTGGCTTCGTTAGGAGTAAGCCTAAACGGAGGAGCTAGGAGTAGGTGACAATACCTAGCTCTGTGCTTGCCTCCAAGGTCACACCTCTCCCACTTTCCTAAGTGAGGAGAAAACTTTCAATTGATTTCTGCTGCTGATGTGCAATCGACGGACAACAATGTAAAAATGAGAGTGATTTACTTTTTATTTAAAACCCTTTCTTCAAACTTGCGAAAAGGGCAAAAGAAGAAGATGGAAAAGAGCAAAAAAGAGAAGGCAAAGGAAGGCTGAATCAAAGGAGAAAGGAGGGAAAAAAGGCAGGAAGAAAAACAGGAAATTGAAAGCAAAAGAAGGGAAGAATAGGGCAGCGAACTAGACAACCAAAGAGTTGTAAAAAATAGTGAAAACGGGGCAGCGAAAGAAGAGGAAGATGGTTGTCTGTTGAGGCTTGGAAAATCGCAGGCAACAACAACTAGAGATTCTCCCCAGTAAACGTTCCCAATTAGCCCGTTACTGTTTGGTATGGGGAATCCGTCCGGTTTACGGTCCAGCTACCGTAGGTCAAGTAACAAAAATAAAAGGTTTTACCAGTTACGGCCCGGTCCATCGTGTATGTTTTAATTTTTTATTATTTGTATGAAATGCAAGTGCCTATCTAAGAATGCAGATTGATAGAGAATATGAGGAGCGGTCACCACAATGTGATGCACAGGTTCTTACCTCTTGTCTTAACTCTCTCACATATAAATCACACACAGCAAGAAAAACTAAAAACTATCTAACCTATCCCTAGGGTGAAAGATTATTATTCATTAATAAGTAATGTATTTTGCGCATGCATTAAGAAAAATCACAGATAGTTGTTACTTATTTCAAAATACATAAACATTTATAGATATATGAACAACCAGATAGCTAATTGTTTATGAACAACATTCATTACTCATAGTGGAAATTTCATAGAATAAACTAGAGATCATTCATACAAGAACATAGGTCAAAAGAGTTAGAACGATCTCACAGTTAATGGACACAAAGCTGAAAACGAAATAGTTCACATTCAACACATCCATGGCACAGCATTTGAAAAGTTCCACCAAGCTTTCTCCAACAGGAAACTTGTAATTCTTATTGCAAAAGGAAATAGTTCTTCTTACAACATGTTCTAACAAATCTCAATAGGAAAAAGTCCCCCTTTGTTCGATCTTACTCTCGTATACTTATACTACAAGCAAAACTCTTGGGCTGCCCCTCGGTAACCTTTGGGCTTCCCCCAACCGTTCAGTCCCACAATTTGTCTTTAGTGAGTGCTCATGATTTATTACAATACGTTACATTTCAGATTAAGATTTTAAGAGCACTTTGTAAAGAGGGACCAGCTTAGTAACTGATGAACCTTTTCCAAGTCTGGGCCTCTACTGCTAACGATTCTATTCAATAATCTGTTGGTCTTTTGATCTCAAACCTTCACTATCTTCTCTTTGAGCAACATCTCTGCTTCCTGCTTTCTTTTCTTTAGCCAACTCCTTTCTGCTTTCTCCTTTAGATACGCCTTCTTCGTAGCAGCAATCATCGAACTGGATTTGAAAAAAAAAAATCCTCTAAGTACGTCTACAGTTAAAACGAAAAACTCAACATTAATATGGACCGCCTTCAAGAAAATGTAAACCACACTATAAATAAAACTAATCATTAAATGTGAGGCCCTGCACTGTGTTCTCATCGCGAAAAATCTATCATGATAAAAAGAATCAGAAACCTCTGCCGCCCAAAAAATAGAGTAAAAGCACACAAACATGGTGGGAAAAACCCCTATCGATGGTCGAAACCACAAAAACATCGGCAGGATAGTCCAATTCACAGCCGCAACAGAGGGCTTCAGACAGACAACAGGTTCTGTTAGACTATTAGGTCTATCGGCGTCGGAGAACCTTAACGCTAAGTAGCGACGACTCACGCCTCAACATCTCCGTCGTGTCGACGCTTCAAAACTAAATGCGACCATAATCATGCATCGGAAATTGGAACCACTACCAACTAAACACATCGGCATCAGCGAGCGGAAGGACTAAGTGCTAAAGGTCGGAAAAAACATAGTCATCGAAAATCAAAAGGTTTGAATAAAAACCACGGAATCGACGAGGATTAAAACTGTCCATCAGGTCATTCTTCGTTTCCCTTCCAAAACATCGGTAGCATAGATAACTAATACCCCGATGCAAACATTAACAGACTTCCGACAACGAAAAATCAAAATTTAAGCATTCAAATAAAACAAAGACTACACGTTTTCCGCGGTGTCGATGAAAAAGACAATAATATTAGATCATTCAACTCCCGGACAGTGGCAAAGAAAAGTTGACTGGGCTTCCGCAACAATAAAAACGTCAGCGATTGGAGGTCCTAAAACTACGGATCGACGGACTTACAACTAAGCACACCCGCAGCGTTGGCGAGATAAACAACAAGGCCTCGGTAACGACGGCGTCGCTTGAGACTAGAACCCTGATTCACTGTTCAAAACACCTCCGACAGCGATAAGCAAACATAAAAACAAAGCGTTAAGTGCTCAAAAAGCCTTCGGCTGGGCAACGTTAAAGTTAGTTCGTTTAACCTCCGATACAGCTGGGGCATAGAGAAAAGTTATGACTCAGTCTTCAACTAACTTCCGACAGCGATGAAGGACAACCATTTCAAATCAAAACTTTAAACTCCACAGTCAAGGCATTGGCAGACAAAAACAGTTTTCCGAAAAGCAAGAAAACAATTGACCTCAATTCAACTTCAAACGATCCAAAATTGTAGCAAGGGAAAAAAATAGAGTTCAGGAATCCAACTAATCTCAGACAAGATAAAATCAAAAGGAGGGTCCAAAATTTAAAAAAATTGGGAAAAAAGCTGCAGCCTCAACAATTGGCAACTACCTGGTGAATCCAGATCTCTGGACAATTTCTTTCTTAAGTAACAGACTGTTTGACAGTAAAACCAACATGTTGAATTTTTCTAGATGTATGGATTTCCCAAATGGCGAATGTATGTACTTTTAATCGTTGATGACAGTGCAATTTAGGGATAATGGGAACCAAGATTTAAAAGTCTAGATAACTCTTTTGAGGCCAGGAATATGAATTTCATTTTTTACCTCTGTCTTCGGGTAGCTTCCGGCTTGGACACCACAGGATTGTAACATATGGTAAACAGAAATATTCATTTGTTCCTCATTCCCATGCCATTTTGCACTTGTTGTGCTTTTGGACTTTTGTCCTTTCTGAGTCCTCCTGCATGCCTTTCTTTCTGAAGTTTTTTATTCAGGCTCCTCTATCCATAGTGTCATTTTGTGTGAGAGATGTATTTAAATTTCAGCTCACGGATGGAGAAGAACCTTGGCAATTTTTTGTACTCATATGGTTCAGTTCTTTGTTCTGATACATATTATTTTCTTATGAGATTTTTGACTCTTATTTGCCTTGTGGCCCTCAATTCTTGGCATGGGATCATTTATATATAATATACTGTTTACCCTGCTTCCTTTCTGTGGGTCTTTTGCTGTCAACCCCCTAGGACATTTTAAATGTGAGATGGATGGAGCCTCGAAATAGTATTCCAGACCTTTTGATCTTGAGTTAATTTACAAGGATTAAGTAGGACTTCAATGTGTTCATAGCCATTTAGGAAAACTGCTAAACTAGAAGAAATTCTTTCAGATAAATCAATAGTACACAGTCTTATAATCAAGGCTTTAGTTAATCCAGAATTCTAATGCTCTCCATGCAACCAAAAGCTTGCTTCTTTAATTGAAATCAATCAAAATCTAAGCTAAAAACGAACATAAATAAAATAAATAAAAAATAAACAACCAAGCAATCAATTTATTTATGTACAAGATAATCAAGAAAATAAAATTTGAGAACTAAACCACTAACTGGTTAGTTCTCTGCCCACCCCTGTAAATCTGGCAACTTGTAGGTTAAGGGGCTAGGCTTGACTGAAAAGGCCTACCCATTATCAAAAACTACATCTACGGGTCTTGAAAAAACTATATCTGAAATTAAATCTACTATTTTACAATCAATCTCATCAGCTCGTGAAAACCGAACGAGATCGGGCTGGGTGTCTGATGTACTGCTAACTTCTTTCGCTTGGTAGTTTCCCGATTCTAGCTCAATTAGATAATTTCCCAACACAGAAATCACTGGTTCATTCTTACCCTCCAGCTGAGTAACATTGTGCTTCATGTGGGGTTCTCTTAATACCTTTATTTGATTGGGACTTCCTTTATAAGGCAACCACAGATGTGACCAATCTGATGCAAAATATCCATTTAGCTTTGCTGACCAATCCCGACTCAAAACAAGTCCATAAGCCTCAGGTATGTTTGCTACTACAATATCGATTAACTGGCATACCTTTTCATTTGAAGATAATTGAATCAGAACATTCTCCATTTCCCCAATTACCTTCACATTTGTCCTATCTAATTGAATAACCTGCCAGGTAGATGGTCTAGGTCGTCCATTGATCTTTTTGCAGACTAAAAGAGGCATAACATTGACTGATGCCCCTGAGTCTACCAAACAGTTGTGCACGTTGTGGTTGTGTTGCCCACCTATTTCGACTAGGTGGCAACTCCATGTACATGAAGATGTACATAATTGTACAAGTTGTACCTTGGAAAAATCTGAGGATTTTTTCACTTCTGCAGGGCAATTGCCCCTTTGTAAAACGAAATGTCCGCTCCCCTGCGTGGGAAAATTAATGTAATTTTATGTGTTAGTGTGGGTCATGTGATATGGATGCCACACCATGGAACGGGTTGTTAGGGAAGTCCCCTCATCGAGTGTTTTTCCCTTTCCAATTGATCTTGTTGCGTAAATGAGTTTAATCGGTTTGGTTTTCACTCAAAATCCTCTAAAGTGGTGACGGGCGTTCTACTAGTCAATTCCATGAGGTGGCTAAGGCTTCAAAATGATTCATGACCATGCTAGGCGTTTGTCTAGAGTCTTGCGGAGTTTCGTAATGTTGTTGTATTTTTATTAAATTTTTCCTAGTTAATTAATTTCACCCCTTGGTGATTCATTAACTCAGTTTCCGATGTAATAATGTAATTGTTCAAGCATGGTATTTTGTAATAGGGGCTATGAATGCAAAGTTAATTGCTATGAAACCCCCTAAGCCACTGCTTCGAGTCCCATGTCATTCTGATGAGTGGTTGAGGAGATAGACCATTTTTGTCTAAGCAAGGTCTATTTTTCCTAGGGAATTAATTAAGTTCCATAAGTCAAAAGTTTAAATTATTTGATTTTGAAGGAAAAAATCAAATAAGGCCATGGTAATTAAGTTTGGGGGATGGCTAAGCATTGCCAAAATTTCATTTAAATAAACCCCCCATGGTCAAAATAAATGCCTGAAGATCTCCAAAGTGGGGCGTCCCTTTTGTCTTAAAAATATAAGATTAAAACTTAAAAATAAAAGATAGTAATTAAAACATTAAAAAATAAAAATATAAAATATAAAAAATAAAAGATCGAAAAATTAAAAAAATTAAAAATAAAATATTAAATAG
>LPNX010718575.1:630054-643368 GCA_001517045.1 Pseudotsuga menziesii | reverse complement strand
GAGTGGAGGATGAAAGGGGCAAAAAACAAGTTCACCTCACCTAGTCTTGCTTTCCTATGTGCCTTAAAACACTGAAAAAGCAGGCATTAAAGCAGAAAAAGCAGAAGCGCGCCTAGGAGGCCAGGAATAAAGCATATTTGATTCCTAAGGCTTTCCCAAGCGCTACATGAGTCAAAGATGGCAAGTTTGACCTCTATGGATAGGCAATTAGCAACTTGCACATGGTGGAACTCATGGACTAGGCAAATAAGACAAAAATAAATGAATTAATGTCTAAGTGGGTAATACTATGGGTTTGATTATTCTAACATGCTTCTCGATCTTCCTGAAAGAGAATGACTTCTTGTGGAACTTGCAGAATGAATGTCAACCATAAAAGAGCCCCTGTATATCGAATAATACCTGAAAGCAACACAACTTCAAGAGAAAAGCATGGATTATAAAATATAGTGCTAGATTGTTAGCCTTCAACAATTATATAATCAAATGCTTAAGAATCAAGAGAGACGGGTGCAAAGAAAGGTATCACCTAGCAAGGTGAATCATGACCAACAAAAAATCTTCCGCATTGACCTCCAAAGTCATAAACTTTATTAAACCTTAAGCAAAATGTTACAATGAAAATTCTCCAGAGCTTCTATGCCAAAAATCCCATGCCAATAGAGCTGAAAAAGCCTCTATTTATACAATGAGAGAGTGCTAAAACCCTAAAACCAAATCACATAACCTGACTGGCTCGGTAACATAACTGAGAGCCCAGACCTAAAATGAAGAGCTGGGAGTGAGGGGAGGCCTCCACCTAGGCAAGGCGCCCCCGCTCCAACCCTAGCCACTGAAAACCATGCCTAGAAGGAGCCACACGTGTGAAGGGGCATTCATCAAGAGAGAGGGGCGTGAGCTAAAGAACGAGGCGTGAGTCTGCATAGGAGAGCCACCTGCTAGGTCTGGATACAACATATGCTAGGTATGGAGGAGCCACTACCCAGTGATCATCAGTGCAAGCTTCTGTTCTGCCTTGATCAAAACACCGGTCAAATGAATGCTCTCCACCTCATCCCACACGTGAGCTTAGCTGAAGGAGGCGCAATTGCTAAGTGAAGGTGCCAATTATCTCACTCAATGCTGACTGAAACTACCTTCCGTTATCTCCAATGCTCATTAATGCCCAATGAGATGTCATTTAGCCTTTTATTTCGTTGAATTTGGAGTAATTTGGAGTTTTAATTTTCTCCCAAATAATCATTTTTTAATAAATAATCATTTTTTTCCTCGAAAATGACTTTTTTGAGAAAAAGGGCGTTATGTGTCCGATTGATGATCCGAAAGTTGGATCTGACTGGCTGGCTGATCAAGAATGATTTTTGGCTTAAGGTTAGAGCTTTCAATCACTGAATTCGAGGTCCGGATGACCGACTTATTACAAACGGGTTTTTTCTATTTAATTTATGGAAAAATTAACCAAAAAACTTAGGGAAATAATTAAAAAAAAAATTTAACCCGTCCGGTAAAAAAATTTCGGAAAATTTTTAAAGGTCCTATTGACTTAGGACAAGACCACATTCTATTCTAACAATGCCTACTAGGGTTATAAACACTTAGTTGGTCTCCAATAACCCCGCAAGGCCCAGAATTCAAAATCGGGCATTCCAGCTTTGGAGGAAGCGGGATAAAACCTCATCAGTTATACTCGGCTATAGGCAAAGCATAATTGTCAAGGGCAAAAAACTCCCTGAAATACCTTAGTTGAAATTCTACGTCTTAGGAGACCGAACCACTCAAAATACCCTACTAGCACATTCTATTACAAACCCCGCAGGGCCATGGTCAAAATTATTCAAATGAAAAACTAGCTAGCCAATATTTGCTAGACATGAAGATGGATCAACTGATACACTGGAATCAAACATTGAACATGTTTGTCAACCGGCGGCTCCTCAAATAACCCAACTATGGTACAAAAAGTTGGATAATGGAAGTGACAACAAATTCCTATCCAATGTACTACAAAAAGCCCTCTAAGCCAGATTATTGATTTATAGAAAGAAAGCAATTCAAATGATATTACCTCACAAGGAAAATATCACATTCATAACTTGCCACAAATCATGAGCCTCCAAAGCTTTCAATCTTTATTTAAATAACATAAGCAAAATAATACATGAGAGCAGAGTTTCCTTGCTTCCTTCCAAATGGAGGGCAAGAGCCTCACTTAAATAGAAATTACAAGCCCCAGGGGGGGTGCACCTCAACTAGAGTAGACTAGCGCATGAGCTTGAGTGAATGAGATAAATGGAGGATATGATTAGATGTGATCTCACCAAGGAGGCGCCACATCTCCATAAGGAGATGGACCCTCTTCCAACTCCTACCAACCCATTCATGAGCTGTCATATCAACAAGACGTGAGCTTCAAGAGGAGAGTGCAACTCTTATCTTAGAATGATTTGCTCTCTACCAAATCATTACAAAACCTAATGCTTTATTCATGGAATGAAGTCGCCCTCGATATGAGACAAGACTTCGACCTAATCCAACATGTTTTGCCATGTTCCCTTCACTTTTTAATTTTGTCCTTTTGTGTCTTTAAGGCATTTTTTGAGAAAAAATGCGTAAAGTGATAATTTAATCACTCAAAACATAGGAAAAGTATGTTCCGGGGTGAAAGGGGCACTCTGAGTTCAAAAACGAGCATCTGCATGGCAAATTCCACCCCTAAACCACACTTTGATTGCAACTTGAATTTTCCGAATTAAACTGTTAAAAAAAAGCCTAAGTTTGCAGAAAAAATTAGTTTTCTCGGAACTTAAAAAAAGCAAAGGGGGGCCTACTGAAATGTTCATATGACTCAAAACAATGTCTAGCATGTTTACATACATTGAGCCATAGACTTTAATAACCTCCTAAGGCTTGGACACCCAATTAACCATTCCAGCTTTGGAGGAGCGGGTGAAAAACTCAAAAATTATACACAATTTATTCAGCAGTGCATAATTAACAAGGGAAAAAACACCCTTGAATAGCAATTCAATGTCTAAGTCCTAGGAGAGCCAAGTCTGTTACATTACTGACCATGCTAGTACACTTTATTACAACATCCCCGCAGGGTATGAACATGCAATTATTTAAGAAAAGGGAGCACAATTGGTCCTGATGTAACCACTAAACTTTTGAGCATTGATGATGAACAACTGGCTTGTTCAAAACTTCGGCGGTTCACTGGAAATCCACTTAAGTGCAACTTTAGCGGATAACAAGGTGGCAGTGCTTATTTCCTAATGTTATCTGAATTCCCTTAAGTTTTGCAGGGTGGGAATTTTCGGGTGATAACACAGAAAGTGCTAAGACTTGCATTCTTGAAATATATGTTCGCACCTTTTCAGGTAGTGATGCTCCTTGAGAAGTTAGAGCCATCAATGTTTTACAACCATTTTCATTTACAGATTTATAAATGTATTCTATATGTTCCATAAACTAATAATATTATAACATAAGACACCATGGAAAAGTAACATATCTACCTTCTTAGCATATGGAGAGTCCAAAAACGCATAAAGCCATCATTTCCGTTTGTATTTTCTTTCTGTGCATGCTGCATGTATCAGAAAATGGTGACATTATATTGATGAATGTGTCCAGAGGAGTTTGAGTATTTAATTCTACATCAAGATGCTTTTAGAAATATACTGCTCCCGTATATTTATTCCTTCTAAAATTTCATCTGCAATACATCCATTATACCTCAGATAATATATGCGATGATACAATTTTATCCCATTCTGGCTTCTTTGTGTCCAAAAGAACCAAAACTATATCAAATCTACTCAGGAGAGGACCAGAAAGGGTGGTATTAACAGACAGTGCTAAAGGTCTTAAGGAACAACCGCTACTGAAAATTGTTTCAAAGTCAAATATTGATAACAAGCAATTGATATTGGATTTAATGCTTGTTAATGCTTCGGCTTCCTGCTAATTATATACAGTGCTTAGGTATGCTTTAGATTGCTGACATTCCAACACCATAAAACACAATAAAAAACAAAATAATTTATTCTGTAGAATGGATACGCTGATAAGGATCATATTGGCCCTTCGGGTTAGTTACGCCAAATACAGTAGTTCTAGTATTGAGGGTAGTAACAAGCCCAGCCTGAAATAAAAACCCAGCATTAGCTACATCATTGTTATCATCTCATCATGCAAAGCCATCAATCATAATAAGAAAAACATAGAAAAAAACAGTATACAATTACGTGTTCGACTGGAGGAATAGCAACATTAAGAGCATTTTAATCATAACTATTTAACAAAAAGCACAATCAAAGAAAGTAGTAACAAACCATAGATAATACAGATTATTCCATACATTTAATCCCACATTACATTAGGAACAAATCTCATCATCAAAAGTAAATAAAGAAATTCGACACTGGACTTGATATGAGCATAATTCCTGCCATGGAAAGTTACTTACAAGTAAAATACAAGAGGCCAAGCATGCAAGCATAAGAGAAGAAGATTGCCCAAACTGCACGAATATGTTGTACAGTCATGACTCATAAGCATTACTATACATATAGAGTACAGAATTGTGGGGAGCATGATCAAAGCTGACCAAGTCTCTAATCAAATACAATAAAGTAGGGGAATGATCAATTTAGACTAAATAAAAAATGGGAAAGTAATAAAGTACAAAAAATGTACTAAAATAACAAATATGTAAAGAACATTTATGGTACATGTTCACACCAATGTTATCAAGATCAGATAGACCAGACTGATTCATATTTTTTATCATCTAAACTGAACTACAAATCAGAATAAGTACTAGTTTTGGCTGGTTCAGGCCAAAACTGACCAAACTGGCCCCACCCAAACTGGTCCCACACATGGAACCTTTTTTCCAAGAAAAGAGGAAAAACAAAATAGGGACCCCTGTGGGACTTTCAAGAATCGCTTGCTCAATGCAAATTCAAAACTTTCACCTTGAACTTGAGGTTCCCCAGCTCTATTTTCTGTGAAACTTCAGCCTTAGGGCTGAATTCGAACATAAATTACAGTGGCGTATATTTCACTTGTGTCCAACCAAATTAGCAAAGGTATTCCAAGAAAATAAACACTGAACAATTTACTTCAAGGGAAATATTTTTCCAGCATTGGGGCAAAAATCCCAATGTATAACAGATCTAAAAATTACTTCATTATAAAACATTTATAACAGCCATAAATTTGCCCACTTAGCTTCTATATGTTAGTCAAATTACTCAACAAAACCAGCTAGTTGTTCATGATAAATCTGCATTCCAAACAGCTCTAGAAACTACTCATTCACCATGAAATTAGAAGTGGAAAATTAGTTCTGCAGCTACACAAAGTTTGGACAGTGTTACCCCCCTATTTGTAAGGGTGTTCACTTAATTTTTCACAGAAATTTTAGAGGCAGTCTCAGGTTTTTCTGTGGATAAGATCAGAAATGAGGCAGTAACATATTGGTGTATGATGGATCTTGACCCTTGGAGGTCCCCTTGTGTGGTTAAGGTGGTTGAAGAAGTCCATGAAGCCCTCTTGACATGATCACGATGTCCTTGTACCCCTATCACTTGAACGAATGCATGATGAGGCCCTCTTTGTGTTGGTGATGACCTTGCAACCCTTGTTGGGGTCATGGAACCCTTGTATATGATCCTTGCTACCATTATGATGATGATGACCTTGTATGGTCTTTGACATGTGTGTGGAAGCCCTTCAAGAAGCCTTTGGACACACACATGGTGGTTTGATGGTCCTTATACTCTTGAAGGACATGAAGTGGTCATGCGTGTGTTGATGGGGTGTTGAAACCCTTAAAGATGATGATAACCTTGGAGGAAGCGTTGATGATATGTAGCCGATGGTCATACTCTTGCATATGGAATGATGGCACCTTGATGATGGCATGCCCTTGGAAGCCCTAATGGCTTGATAATGGTAAGGTTGCAGGACATCCTTGCTTTTGGGAACTTGTTGGAGCACAACAAACCCTATGGTTGACTTGGAAGGGGTTGTGACAAAATAAAATGACAAAAACATTTTGTTGACTAATTTGTGGACAAACGTGGAGCATATCCTTATGATGACCATTGAAATGGTAAAGTTGTGTGTCAACACCAAATAAAATAATAATAAAAACAAAAACATTTCAACTCACCTTTAAGTTAGCCCTAAGATAAGGAAGTGGACATGTTGAATGTGTATATAAACACAAGCTT
Source organism: Pseudotsuga menziesii (assembly GCA_001517045.1). Classification (NCBI taxonomy): domain Eukaryota; kingdom Viridiplantae; phylum Streptophyta; class Pinopsida; order Pinales; family Pinaceae; genus Pseudotsuga; species Pseudotsuga menziesii. Next base: position 637,123 of record LPNX010718575.1, on the reverse strand, counting down.
GATTCCACTCACAAACAATTCAACGAAGAGGAGTAAGAAGAGCTCACTTGACTGAGGAAAACTCACAGGAGCAGTTGACTGTTGGAGGGTTTCCACAGTCATGAAACAGTCCCGAATTGAAGAAAAGCAGACAGTCCGAATTTGCAGACTGAGGTAAATTTGGTGGTCTAGCATCGAGAAAAAAAAAACTTGGATAGCAGCAGCAAGGAACAGTTCCAACTTTTGGTGGTTTACAGCAGTCCATTTTGGACTTGCTTAGGGTTAAAACACAGTTCTTATACATCCGAATTTGACAGAAAAGGACTAATCTCTTGAACATGTTTCGGGTCTTCTTCTCATTAACATAGTCTGAATTTGCAGCATTCATACAGTCTCCCGGATTCTTCCACAGTCCAATCATTGCAAGCATATACAAGGTCTGTTTTTTACCTAGTTTCGGGGTTCTCTAACAGCATTAGCAGTCCTGAGTTTTTACCTAGGTTCAGTGCTCTTCCACAGTTAAATGCAGAGTCCAGAATTGTTGGTTGAAGTGTTGGAGACTTTTTCCACACTAAATAGCAGCAGCAGAGCTCTGAGTATGATGATGATGGTGTACACAGCCCATGTGTAAGTATTTGGCATATCAATGTATGTATGCAACCATTGATGATTGAATGTACAGTGCACACAGTGGTATATGAAATGATGCTACCCTATACACATTCTATTGTAAGATGATGATGCATACACCATGATATTGATATAATGTTGTATATGATATGATGATGTACATGATATGATGATGTGCACTAAGATGACGATTTGATACTGCTATGATATAATGAGGGATGATGAACAATGATAATAATGAGCAGTAGTTTTGTAGCACAGTGATGTATACAATGCATTTACAGTGATGCATACAGTGCATGTATACAGTGATGTGTGCAGACTTATTGACACTTGAAGATGTATACCTTATGATGATACTCCATACACATAATGATGATGATGAATACATGATGATGACAACCTAAGTGTTGAAGTTTTGAACAACCCTAGTCCTAATCTTGATGAAGGTGGAGATGACTGCCTTAATCCTATGATGAGGATGACAATCCTTGTTTTGGGACTTGTTCAGAGTTCAAGCTTTGCAAGTTGAAGACGCAGTCCTAATGCAGAGCAAGAGTTGGGATACACTACAAGCTTACATGCACAATCAAGCTTGAAACATATCCAAACTTGGAGTTCAAGCCTGCCAGAATACACAGTCCAATCATGACATTTGTTTTGGAACTATTCCACATAGTACGAAAGCTGACATGGCATACACAGTCCCCTTGAACATAGTTTGGGGATCATGAAATACACAGTTCAAGCACATAGAGAGTCAAGTTGTTGATGAACTATGAGAATGATGATGATGAGATGCAAACTATGATGATAATGATGTTGATGCATGATTGCCCTCGAAGATGACTGTATAGACATGACATACATGACAGTGATGAGTAGAGAAGATTGACCAGCAGTATTGATGAGCAAATTGCAAAGAGTGATGAGAAGAAATTGACCAACAGAGATTGAGGTGTAGAGGTACATGAGCAAAGATTGATGCAAGCTAAGTCTTGCACTCGAGGATTGGACTCCTCAACCCCTTCTTAGTTGGAGCTAAGAAAAGCAGGCTGGGTCTTGTTACAAGAGTTGGTGCTCTTTTCATCAGTTGGTGTTGATTGTAATCGAGAAAATTGTACTCTTACCATAAATAAAGATGAAAATTACATATATTCTTGTGTCTCTCTTGACGTGATGATTGTGCTTATGACTCGTAGTTAATTTAGCTGATGCATATGATGATGAAATTGATAACATAGTGCTTGATATACTCTGATTGATTAGAAAAAGGTAAAAAGTATAAAATTGCTCTTACACTGTGTTGTCCGCCGATTGCACACCAACAGCAAAAACTTTCCGAAAGCTGTCTCCTCACTTGAGAAAGTGGGAGAGGTGTGACCTTGGGGGCAAGCATAGAGCTAGGTACTGTCACATACTCCTAGCCCCTCCGTTTAGGCTAACTCCTAACGAAGCCAAGGGGGGTAGTCCCTACAAAAGAGTTTCTATGGCTCTTAAGTTGTTTTAAGTGTTTCTAATGGTTATGAATGCAAATGGATGTTTTTTACGAGTTTGTTATGATGAACGAAGATTGCATATTAGATAACTTAATATAAACATGAGACAAAAGAGCAATCCACGTTGCTATCATAAGGCTTAGAAGATGAACAATATGTTGAGAACTCACGGAATAGTATAGCATTCAAAGATATAAACTTTACTCAAAATATCCAATGGACAAATGGCCCATATTATCAATAATGCATAAAAGAATGGACCAGTGCCTTATGGAGTCAACTTATCAGAAATGATTAAGCGTACTGAGGATGTGAGTCTCAAAATAGTGTCAATGAATGTGTATTGCAATTAATCTTGGTCTATTTTAGAGTTTTCTAATGGTCTTGTTTAAGGTTCAACAAAGGTATCAAGAGACCAACCAGGAAAGTCTTCCGAGTTACTTCGTTCGAGACATGACAGCCTGCCTAGTATCTCAGGCTAGTTTCACGAAGATTGACCAGCTAGCTGAGACTCTAGACAGCGGAGAGTTCCGACGCCTTTACTAGGAATGACTTGGGAAACTTTCTACAACGTCGGTGCGTTGGTTATGGGGTAAAATTTTAGTTGTGTTGTTATTGCGATCTTAGCAAGTCCGTTCATCGTTCTGAGTACGAGCCCAACTATGAAGTCGACAAAACATACTAGGTGAAGGATAATCAACACAGTAAATTAATTAGAGAGAAATGTGAGTTGAAAGATTTTATGAAAGAATTAATTAAAACCCTCCGACAGACAACGCTCTTGACTTTGTCTTATGACAAAAGTTCAAGAGTCTTAGCTAAACTATATGCTTTGATGCAAGGAAATGTAGTGGAAATGCTCTCCGATAGAGAGTGCTCTTGACTTGGGTTCCGGCAAGTTCAAGAGACTTAGAAATTAATTGATTAACTTGCAAACAGTAGAAAGCAAGAAAATAAAAGAAAGACAGTTAAACAAACTCTCTGACAAAGAGCACTCTTGTTCCACTTTACGGTGAGATTCAAGAGATTTTGGTTCTTTTTAAGATTAACAATTATAGAGAAAGATAAACAACAATGCAAGTAATAAAATCTAATCTAGCAAATAATAGTTATATTTAATGAACAACTAGCAATTAGTGGAAATGAAAACTAAGTCTAATCAAGAGAACTAAGCCAAGTGCTTTAAGTTAAAACTACACCAAGTAAAAATGAAACGGAACACAAGAAACACTTCCCCCAAATAGGGGAACTAGAAAAGATGGGAGGCTTGCTCCCACCAGCCTTTTTATTAATAATTTACAATGCTTGGGGATTTTAACCCTTGAAGAGAACTTAAAAAAAATTAAAAGGGTGAAGAAGCCTTAATGGCTTGTACAAAAAAAAGTTATGGTTTGTCTTCTTGTTGGGAACTTTTTCTTCAATATTTCCAAGTCTTTAGACTTGTCTTTGGTTGACCTCTTCTTCAGAATCTGCTCAAAATGAACAATGACTTAAGCACCCATTATTCGTTAATAAAATCAAAGTAAATTTAGATGCGAACAAAAATGAAATTATTCTAAGTGCAAAACCTACCCTTTTAAAATGCAAATTCTTTAGTCTTTTTCAAGCAAAACTAGTGTTGATGCTTGGAAAATTGCAGGCAACAACAACAAGGGATTCTCCCCAGTCAACGTTCCCAACTAGCCGGTGACTGTTTGGTATGGGGAATCCGTCCAGTTTACGGTTCGGCTACCGTAGGTCAAGTAACAAAAATAAAGGGTTTTACCAGTTGCGGCCCAGTCTACCGTGTATATTTTTGTGTTTTTTAAATTTAAGTATGATATGCAAGTGCCTATCTAAAATGCATATTGATAAAGAAAACAAGGAGCGGTCACAACGTGATGCGCAGGTTCTTACCTCTCGTCTTAAAATCTCTCGCATCTAAATCACACACGGCAGGAAATAAAACTAACTAAGTTGTCCCTAGGGAGCGAGATTATCATTTAATGAGTAATGTATTACTGTTCGTGCATTAAGAAAAATCATAGGTAGTTGTTCTTTGATTCAAAACACATAAACAAGAATAGATAGATGAACAATAAGATAACTCATTGTTGTGAAAACATTCATTACTCATAGTGGAAATTATCATAAAATAAACCAGAGAACATTCACACAAGAACATAGGTTCAAAAAGTTAGAACGATCTCACAGTTAATGAATAAAAGCTGAAAACGAAATAGTTCCCCTTCAACATCATTCATTTGCACAGCACTTGAACATTCCACCAAAGCTTTCTCTAACAGGCAAAATTGTAATTATATATTGCTAAACGAAATAGTTCCTCTTACAATGTGTTCTCACAAGTCTAACTGGAAAAAAGTCCTTCTTCCCTCAAACTTTCCTATATTTATACAAAAACCCAGCAAAACCTTTGGGTTGCCCCAACCGTTTTAATCTCATAGTGTTGTCATTTTGTGAATGCTCATGATTCATACAAACGTTACATTTCAGATAAACACTTTTATGAGAGGGACCAGCTTGGTAACTGACAAACTGCCCAGGCCTGAGCCTTTGCTCTTAATGATTACGCTCTATAATTCGTTGGTCCTTTTGAGATCTTGTTGGTCTTAGCCTTTCCCTCTCTTCTTTTCTTCGAGCAACATCTTTGTTTCTTTATGCTTTAACTTCTTCTTTCAAGGTTGCTCCTCTTGTGCTTTGCCTCTTAGGCATGTATTCTTTGCAGCAATCTTCCTATCCTGAACATATCAGATCATTAGTGTTTAACAAGGTAACACAAACTAGATCAATACATGCATCCTGTAATATGAATTATAAACAGTTTTAATAAAGAATGTCAAGACAGAAGAGATCCCGCAAGTTTGTGCTTAAACCCCTGTTCAAACTTAACTCGTGCCTGATAGAACAGATTTTTTCCTCCCACTCCAGGCCATATCTGAATTAGAACGAAAAACTCCAACGAAAACCAAAACCAGGACAAAGTAACTACCATTCTTCGAAACACCCAACCCCAAAAACGCGCTGTTCCACTCAAACAACTTTAACATCTACCTGCGTCCACGGGAAACCTCCGCCATTACAAAGAACAAAGTAAAACACATCAGAACGGCGGGAAAAACCCCACCGACAATACTAGGCATCGGGCAGAAAAAACCTCATCAGCGGGTGGAAAACTGGGAACCGACGATTAGCCCGGTAAGGACCCACAACGGCGGGCGATGCACATGCTAAGGGTTCTGCAATAAAAGAAAACAATCAACGAAAATCAAACCAAAGGCAAAAAATAGAACAACCACGTCGGATGGTTAGTCCGTTCCGGAGCTGCAACGATGGTATTTAAAATAGACTATGGCTTCCGCCAAGATATGAAACCATCGGCGATCGGAACAGTTAATACCAAATCCCCGATCAAAAGTCCAACACAATTCCGATAGCGAAAAGAGCAAAAAACGATAAAATATGAAATCGACGCGGGTAACTCCAAACCGTCGGAACGTTTGTTATTGATCCTCCGAAACGGCGGCTGCAAAGAGGACTAGTGCCCCGACGGTGATAAAATAAAACAAAAGTGCATCGGCGAAAGACAGGGTTTTGAATCAGGTCGTTATTCTATTGAGCCTCCGCAACGGCGGCCGCGTAGGTGACTATGGCCCCGATTCACAACTCAAACAATTTCCGTCGGCGAAATAAGAAATCACCGTAAGTCACAATTTAAGTCAAAAGGGAGCATCAGCGTAAAAGGATATTCATTCAATAGTCATTCTCAAAAAATCAAAACTCGCAGTAAAGTCAAGCAATCCCAACAAACTAAGCAAGACAAAAATTTTAACGAGGGTCCCAAATTTTAGAAGTTTGGGAAATCGTTGCAGCTGCAACAATTGGCGACTAACTAGTGAACCCAGATCTCTGAATCTACTCTTCCTCAAGTAACAGACTGTTTAACAATAAAAACAATATGTTGAATTATTTTAGATGTCTAGATTTCCCCAATGGCAAATATATGTACTTTTAAATATTGATGATAGTCCAATTTTAGGAAAATGGAACCCAAAATCTCAAAGTCAAGATAACTCTTCTGAGGCCAAAATAAACGAGTTTCATTTTACCTCTGTCTTTGGGTAGCTTCGAGCTTGGACACCATAGGAATGTAACATATGGTAAACAAAGATATTCGTTTGTTCCTCATTCCCATGCCATTTTGCACTTTTGTGTGCTTGTGAACCTTTTGAGTCCTCATGCCTTTTTTTCTGAATTTTTTATTCAGGCTCCTCTATCCATATTGTCCTTTTGTGTGAGAGATGTATTTAATTTTTAGCTCACGGACGGAGAAGAACTTTTGGCACTTTTGTACTTATATAATTCGGTACTTTGCTTTGATAGATATTGCTTTTTTTTAGGAGTTTTGACTTTTATTAGCCTTTAGGATTTCAATGCTTGGCATGGGATCATTTATATATAATATACTGTTTACCTTGCTTCCTTTCCGTGGGTCTTTTGCTGTCACCCCCTAGGACATTTTAGATGTGAGATGGATGGGGCCTCGAAATAGTATTCCAGACCTCTTGATCCTGAGTTATCTTTCAGGGATTAAGCAGGACTTCAATGTGTTCATAGCCATTTAGGAAAACTACTTACTAGAAGAAATTCCATCAGATTCAAACAATAGGATACAGTCTTATACCCAAAGATCTCAATTAATCCAGATCTCTGATGCTTTCCATGCAACCAAAAGTTTGCCTCTTTTATTGAAATCAAAAATAAATTTTAACTAAAAACAAGCAGAAATGAAATAAATCAACGTAAACAACAAAATCAACTTATTTATGTACAAAACAAAAACAAAAAATCAAGAAAAATAAGGTTTGAGAACTAAACCATTAACTGGTAAGTTCTCTTCCCACCCTTGTAAATCTTGCAATTTATAGGTTGAGGGGCCAAGTTTTGCCGCAATTTGAAAAGGA
>LPNX010718575.1:592752-627062 GCA_001517045.1 Pseudotsuga menziesii | reverse complement strand
CAGGTGACAGCACTTGGCTCGAGCTTGCCCCCAAGGTCGCACCCAGTGGCTTGAAGATTTCTGCCACGTTACCCGAGGTGCGAATTAGGCGGCAACAGGACCTAACCATAACTGTTGAAACTTAGTGTGCTTCCCTTTTTCATCACGCGGGTGATCCCATTTAAGAACCAGGTCTCCCACTTCAAATTCCTTTGTTCCAGCTTTGTGCTCATCAAACCACCTTTTCACTACTTCATGTTGTTGCTTAAAACGTTCTTTGGCCTTGGATCTAGACTCTTCCGCCTTCAAAAGATTATAAATTCTTAGTTGTAGGATTTCGTTGTCCGTGCCTCTAGATTCTTGGGCTATTATGAAAGATGGTAGCATAATGTTAGGAGGAAGTATAGCTTCTTTTCCATAAACAAGAATATATGGTGACACACCTAAGGAATTCTTGGGTGTGACCCTATCAGCCCAAAGAGCGTTCAGTAGTGCTAAATGCCAACTTCTCTGGTTTTCTATGCCAGTCTTTTTCAAGATCCTAATCAAATTCTTGTTCATAGATTCTGCCAAACCATTTCCTTGTGGGTAGTAGTTGGCAGAATAATGCAACTTAATTCCTTTTTCATGAGCAAATGCAGTTGATCTAATGGAAGAAAAATAAGTAGCATTATCGAAAACCAGGGAAATTGAAACCCCAAACCTGGTCATAATATGATCCTGCAAGAAATCCATGACCGCATCTTCATTGACTTTACGTAGAGGAATGGCTTTGACCCATCTAGTGAAGTAGTCAGTTGCAGTTAAAATATATTTGTGCTACAAGGAAAAATTTGGTTTTATTTCTCCAATGATATCAATTCCCCATTGCTCAAATGGTTTCGTTATCATAACCGGCTTCAATGGTCCTGCTGCTTTGGCTTGTCTTTCCCCACACCTCTGGCAGATATCGCACTTTCTAACATGCGCATGAGCATCCTTGAACAACGTGGGCCAATAGTACTCGGCTCTGAGAATCTTGTGGGCTGTCATATCTCCGGAAAAATGGCCTCCAGCAGGCCCATCATGTAACTTAGTTATGACCCTTTTTGCGTCTTCCTTCTCTAGACACCTGAGAAGGACTCCATCATAATTCTTCCTGAATAAAATTCCATCAATGATCTGATACGCAGCTGATTTAAGGCGCAATGCTCTTCGCTGCTTGGAATTGCAATGTTCTGGCAACACACCTTCCTGAAGGTAATGAACAAGGTCTCGGTACCAGGAATTTGGAGCTGTGAAAAGAGGACACACATCCATCATATGTAACTCTACTTCACTTTCCCAATTGTTTTATTCATTACTATTTCCTTCAGCCATTAGTTTGCACAGTCCATGCCCTCTAACGATGGAGGCTGGCTTGAATTCGAGGTCATACTCTTGTAAAGCTGTTACCCAGTTGCCTCTTCTTACTCCTAATTCTTTTTGCACGAAAAAAGACCTCATAGCTGGGTGTGGAACTATTACCTTGGTCCGGTTCTTAAGTATGTACGGCCTAAATTGTTTTACCGCTTTGAAGACTGCATAAGCTTGCTTGTCCACAGCTGGGTAATTTAATTCGCCCCCTTGCAAACCAATGCTCATGAATGATATGGGGAACTCATCTTCCCGATCTTCCTTCTGAGTAAGCACCGCTGCTAGTGAATTGTCAGATGCGAAAGTGTACAAAATAAAATCCTTCTCATAATCTGGACTTTTGAGAGAGGGTGCATGAGCAATAGATGTCTTTATTTTACTGAATCCATTCTTCTCTACATCAGTCCATTTGAATTGTACACTTTGTTTCACCATTTGTTGCAAAGGCTTAACAATTTGGGCGAAATCCGGCACAAACCTTCGCACGAAATTTATTGTCCCGATAAATGATTGCATGCCCTTTTTGTTATGGGGTAAGGGGATCTGTTCGATAGCTTTGATCCTTTCTGGGTCTATGGAGATCCCCTTCTTAGATACCACGTGACCCAGTAGCTTTCCTTCTGTAACAGCAAACACACACTTCCTAGGGTTTAGCGAAATACCATATTTTCGGCAACGCTCGAAAATCTGTTTTAGATGGAATGCGTGTTCTTCTCTTTTCTTTGAAAATATTGTGATGTCATTGAGGTATACCACAACACTGTGGCCAATCAGACCGCAGAAAGCTATATCCATAGCCCTCTGGAAAGTGGCTCCAACGTTTATGAGTCCAAAGGGCATCCTTCTATAAGCAAAAGTCCCCCACCTTGTTCTGAATGTAGTTTTGAGTCTGTCTTCTTCAGCTACCAATATTTGATTGTAACCAGAGAATCCATCTAATAAAGAAAATAACTTAGAACCCGAAACCATTTGCAATATCTGTTCCATGGGTGGGACTGGATAATTATCTTTATCTGAAGCGCGATTTAAGTTCCTGAAATCCACACAGTCTAATTTCTCCAGATTTCTTCCTTACTGGTACCAGATTTGAAACCCGTTCTGAGTGTCTAACTTTGAAGATAATTTTAGCATCCAACAATTTCTTTACTTCATTCTGAATTAGAGGCTCCAGTTTTGGGTGCATTTTCCTCAAAGGCTGCTGATAAGGCTTGACCCCAGTTCTAATAGGGATGACATGCTGAATAATCTTGGTGTCATATGTTTTCAAATCTTCATATGTCCAGACAAACACATCTTTGTATTGTTTGAACAAACTGATGAACTTATTTCTTTCACCTGGGGAGCAACACTTTCCCAAATTCACATATTTTGGCTCGATTGCAATTCCTAAATTAATCAACTCAAATTGTAGAGATGAGCTATGAGTCTTAACATTTGCTGGCCTTCTGAATTTGTCGTTTAGATCAAACATTCGCTCTAAAGTCCTGACTTTTTTAGGAATAAAATTGACGAATTTTAGCTCAGCTTGATGTTCTTCATCATCAATGATTTACCCCTTTGAAGGTTTCATCATTCATCAAACATTCTAGAATCTGTTGATTGTCATCAAAAACTCGTAAATTTGTAATCATGTTTGGAATAGAGGGCCTGAAAAGTAATTCAATAGAACACCTGTTATTAGAAGGTACAAGCCTCGCCGCTGAGGTGGCTAACAAGTTATCTGCTGCGTTCTTTAGTCTAGGAATCGATACAATATTAAATGCAGAAAAACTTTTTAGCAAATCCCATACTTCATTTTGATAAGCTTTTAAATGAGGGGAAATGCAATGTTTTTGATTTCGAATTTGTTTTACAATTATTTCAAAATCCCCATACACTTTCAGATTTTCTACTTTTAATTCAATCGCTTTTCTTAGTCCCTGAACTAATGCTTCATATTCGGTTGTGTTATTGGTACATTAAAACTCTAACCTACATGAAAGAAAATGTTTATTTTTCTTAGGATCAATCAAGACACAGCCAGCTCCCAATCCTTCCAAAGTTTTAGATCCATCAAAAAAAAGTGTCCAAAAATCATCTATTACTATTGTACATGAATCAACATCTACATCTAAAGCTAAATCTACTATTTTACAATCAACTTCATCAGCCTACGAAAACCGAAGGAGATGAGGCTAGGTCTCTGATGTACTGTTGGCTTCTTCCGCTTGGTAATTTCCTGGTTCTAGCTCAATGAAATAGTTCCCCAAACAAAATTCATAGGTTCATTCTTACCTTCTAACTGAGTGACATTGTGTTTCATGTGGGACTCTCTTATAACTTTAATTTGATTTGGGCTTCCTTTATAAGGTAACCACAGATGTGACCAGTTTGAAGCAAAATATCCATTCAGCTTTGCTGACCAATCTCTACTCAAAACAAGTCCATACGCCTCAGGTATGTCCGCTATTACAACATCAATGAACTGACATACCTTTTCATTTGAAGATAATCAATTTAGAACATCCTCCATTTCCCCAATTACCTTCACATTCGTTCTGTCTAACTGAATAACCTGCCAGGTAGATGGTTTAGGCTGTCCATTTATCTTTTTGCAAACTGGTAGTGGCATAACATTTACTGAAGCCCCCGAGTCTACCAGACAGTTGTGCACATTATGACTGAAAATTTCAAAAGTAAGGAGGAAAGGTGGAATTTTGCATTTAGGCTTGCCTCCCACACTTGCTTCACCAATTTCTTCCTTTTGGGGTTGATTGTTAGTGGAAAGCTTCTCCTCTGGCGTTTCAAGTGCTTTCAATAACTTTTCTTTCTGCTGCAGCACATCACACATCTCAAATAAGGAAATATTTGCCTTTACCTTTTTGATATCCTCCACAATGTCATACTCCATCTTATGTTCTGTGAGATTCGTTTTTACATCATTGATCTTCTCTTTAATGGGCTTAGTAGGCATGTTGATCTGCTTTGGATTTTGACTGGTAATGGTAAACTCAGGAATTTTATTAGCTGTGGTGTTTTTCTGAAATTTCTTTACATTCTTCTGGAGTCTCTTAATTTTCGGGATTATTAACCTGTCTTCTTTAATAAGCCCTTGGCTTCTCCTTGTCACCTTTGCTTCTTGTTGTCCGCCGATTGCACACCAACAACAGAAATCTTCTGAAAGTTGTCTCCTCACTTGAGAAAGTGAGAGAGGTGTGACCTTGGGGGCAAGCACAGAGCTACGTACTGTCACCTACTCCTAGCTCCTCTGTTTAGGCTAACTCCTAACAAAGCCAAGGGGGGTAGTCCCTAACAAAGAGTTTTCTATGGCTCAATGTTTTAAGTTAATTTTTAGATGTTTTTGGATGCGGATGGGTGTTGTTTAGGAGTTACTGTGATTTAAAATGATTAATATTAGGGGGATGATAATTAATCAAAGCAATCCACGTTGCTAACAAGAGATCACACAGATAAGCAAAGATTCCAAACTTATAACTTAAGCATTCAAATATAATCAATTGAAATGGCCCATAGATAGTTGAACAAGATAGAAAATTAATCAAATATAACAAAAGACCAATGCCTTATGAAGTCAAATAAATGCGTGAAATAAAGTCTAGGAATCAAGCTAGTGAGAATATTGCAAGTGCTCTTGGTAGATTTTAAAAGTTTTTGATAGTAGTCTTGCTTAGAGTGTCAACAAAAGTTTGTCAAAGCCAGGAGACTCTTCTAAGTTCCCTCCGTTGAACACATGTCGGGCATGTTGCCCACCTATTTCAACTAGGTGGCAACTTCATGTACATGAAGATGTACATAATTGTACAAATTGTACCTTGGAAAAATCTGAGGATTTTTTCACTTTTGCATGGCAATTGCCCCTTTGTAAAACGAAATGTCCGCTCCCCTGCGTGGGAAAATTAATGTAATTTTATGTGCTAGTATGGGTCATATGATATGGATGCCATACCATGGAACTGGTTGTTAGGGAAGTCCCCTCATCGAGTGTTTTTTCCCTTTCCAATTAATCTTGTTGTTTAAACGATTTTAATTGGTTAGGTTTTTCACTCAAAATCCTCCAAAGTGGTGACGGGCATTCTAACAGTCAAGTCCATGAGGTGGCTAGGGCTTCAAAATGTTATTCATGACCATGCTAGACATTTGTATAGAGTCTTGCGGAGTTTCGTTATGTTGTTGTATTTTTATTTATTTTTCTAGTTAATTAATTTCACCCCTTGGTGGATAATTAACTAAGTTTTGATGTAATAATATAATTGCTCAAGCACTGGCATTTTGTAATAGGGGCTATGAATGCAAGGTAAATTGCTATGAAACCCCCTAAGCCACTGCTTCGAGTCCCATGTCATCCTGATAAGGGGTTGAGGAGATAGACCAATTTTGGTCAGGAGGGGTCTATCTCCCCTAGAGAATTAATTAATTTCCCTAAGTCAAAAATTCATATTATTTGATTTTGAAGGAAAAAATCAAATAATGCCATGATAATTTTGTTTGGGGGTTGCTAAGCCTAGGAAAATTTATTTCAAATTTTTCCACCCCCCCATGGCCAAGATATGATTTTTTTCAAGTTATTTTTAATTTTTCCTAAGTCAAAATTGGAAAAATTTAAAAATTAAATTGAAAAATTAAATCTAAGGTGAAATATTATTTTTAGCCTAAGTCTAACGGTTGGATGTTTTGGAGCAAAGGTTAAAGTCTAAGCCTAGTTCTAAAGTTGAGTGGCCAAACCACCATAAAAGGAGGCGTCACATGAAATAAGCCATAAAATTGAGGCATCAACCTTTGGGAGATCAAAACGTGTGCTAAACCCTTGCTAAGTGAGGCGCTACATGGATAGTGGGGCGCTACAATGGAGAAGACGCCACATTAAGAGAAGACGCCCACATTTAGAGGAGGCGCTAGCATATAATGAGGGCACTACCAAATAAAGAGAAGGGCGCCAATATAGAGGAAGGCGCTAGATCTAGAGGGGGCGCCTAGCTTGGGCCCACAATAAAACCCTAAAAGCAATCTCAAAGGAGCATTGGTCAAAAACCCTAGATCTAAGGGTGTGAAATCATTAAGGCATGGATCAAGCACCTAAGCCATGGATTGAAAAGTAATCAAGGGTGTAGATTGGTTGAGAGTGATGCAAAGTCAAATATCTAGATCTAGTGGTGGAGATCTAATCTAGATCTAGATCTAATCTTGGCCATTGATCTTCAAGGGGTTGGGGTTGCTCCTCAACTATATAATGGAGGTCTCACTCCCTCATTTGATAACTTCTCTCATGCTATTGTTATGCTGCTGAAATCTCTCCCTATTCTCCTCTCATATTCTCTCAAGCATTTGGCCCAAGCCTTTTGCTATTGTTGTATTGAATCTTGCCCTAGATGGGTTATAATAGAAGAAAGCTTTGGAGCTAAGTTACCTGACACGTCCATACTGGCCCACATGTCCGTACCCGCGGTGTCCACGTGAAGACACGCTACGGTACGTGTCCGACACGTGGTCAAAACGTGTCTTATCCCTGAGACACATGGTCAACGCGTGTCCGACACTCTTTTGTAAAGTGTCTCGATTTTAGGACACGTGTCCTGTGAAAAGTGATGAAATTAGGGGGTTTTTCACTGTTTTTTCACTGTTTAAATCTTCGCTGTTTAGGGGTATGGCATAACGTGACTCATAACGTGACTGTGCATGTAGAGTCTAGACTCAAAAGATAAATCATAAATGTTATTCAAGTTTCCAACAGATATGTAACTTCCAGCTTTGGATTGGTGAGCAAGAGGTGACTTGTAGCCGTAGGCAATGTAATTCCCAGCAAAATAAACAATGGAATGACTGTCCCAATTTGCAATCAAACATTTAATACAAGAGTTGTCACAAAATGTATTTTCCAGCTTGTAAAACAATGTCAATATTTGCTATGCAGATGTAGATGGCCACTGGCAACCAAGCACTAAAATGACAATTTGAAAATTGATAGATAGATGCCAGATGGGACTGTCAAATAATTTAATAAATGATAATTTCCAGCCAACAAGTATTTCTTTTATCAGTCCAGACTCCAAATGTTACTTTCAGTAAAATTGTGGATGCCATTGCCAAAAGTTATAGCAATTCCAAGTTTTCACAAGTAGATAGCAAAAGTGTGTTTGTCAACTCCAAAGGGACTGTGGAATGCAATGTATTTTCCAGCCAAGCCAATTTAACTATGACTGTCCCAAACAACATTTTTTAGTATGAAAGTCTAAGGACAAGCCCATATGTAGTAATTTGTAAACCTTAACAAGGGTATTTTCTTATAAGTGTTTAAGAGGCTTGCCCTAGTATGTTTATACTCTACTATCTACTATCTAGAGTTTAGACTCTACTATCTAGAATTTGATTGATTTGTAAAATTGTATGGTATTGGTGTTTGAATCTTTGATGTATCTTTTTCGAAGTTCATGATGTAACATTGATCAATATCTACTATCAAGATTCAATATTTTCTCTATTACAGTAATTTGTATAATATATATATATATATATATATATATATTTTTTTTTAATATTATATATAACGTGTCCTCCGTGTCCTGATTCCGGGGGTCGCCGTGTCCGTGTCGGATACTCGTTTTTCCGTGTCCCGTGTCTTCGTGTCAGGTGACTTAGCTCTGGAGGCATACTGTTGGTGTGGGTCTTCTCATTTCATGCTTGGACTAATGAGGTAACCTTGTAAATTTTTCAATTATTGTTGCATGTGTTTTAGCTTAGAAGCTCTCCACGAAGTATTTTGTGGAGAGACTTGTAGGTAGAAGTATTTCTATCTTCATTTGTGAGTAGATTGGTAAGATTCTACAAAGTATTTTGTAGGGTTTATTCTTTATGCTCATCTCTTTGCTTACTTTTTGCAGCTCTAATAGATTTGTTTTGCAGAGATCCAAAGCTAAGAAGGGCTCCTCTAAGGGTTTCTTGTTTTCAGATTTTTTCTTTGGGGGTTCTAGATCTAGGGTTTCTACCATTGTATAGTGGTAAAAACCCATTTTCTAGGGCCTAAATCTTTAGTATCTTAATCAAACATTTCAGATCTGATATTTTAGTAGCATTTCATCCCTCTAAACATCATATTTCTGTTACTTCTTCAATCAAATTTTTGCCATAAATTAGTGATTTTTTGGGACTAATTTTTCTGATAATTTCTTTGAGTTTTCCTGTGATTTCCAGCAAACAAAGCTTGCTGGTTTGTGACAGGTTTTACATAGGTGAAGGGGAGGTGCTACCCAAATTGGCCTAGAAATACCTCAACCTTCAATCAGTTCCAAAAGGGGTTCAAACCCTCACCTTTCTCTCTTCTTTTCTGATATTTGTAAACCCCAACGAGAAGTTCTCTTGGGGTATTCTACAAAAGTTTAATAAGCACTTGTAATCTATATGTAAATAGATTAGGAAATAGAGTAGGAATGAGAATACTAGTTGCTTAGATTTCTGTTTATGCAAGTTTTTCTGTTTACCCACCTATCTTTGTGACAGACCACCATCTCTGTTACAGAGGTTATTGTGCGGTTAGGATTTATAAATTTTGTTATTTCTGTTTACCCACCATTCTCTGTTACAGACCACCATCTCTGTAACAGAGATTGTTGTGTAGTTAGGACATTGTTTTAGCTAGTTGTACTTTCCTTTCAAGTTTTATTTTCTGTTAAAGGGGTAATCATACAACCCACCTATCCGGTGTATCCTCTATCCACTTGTCATCTCTCTTTAGGGACTTCAAGTTGGGTATGAAAAGCAAGAGAAGTGGGGGCTTAGTTTAATTATAACAACATTTTTTTTCTGCTACAAACCCTCACACTGTATTTTTTAGTCCAAGATCAAGTACCAGCACCTCCCATAAGGGATACCGCTTGGTCGATCTTGTTGATAGTTTAAAAGTAACCTTGCATGCTAATCACCAAGATTAAAATTTACCCTTAAAATTAACCAACAACAACTTCACTAGCCCCTGTTCCTCTACTCGGTTATCACCCTTCGGGGTACTCACGAGATACGACAGGGGATAGAGGAGTCTTAGTTAATAGGCATCCATCTAACTGTTTTTCCTGTCGATTAAAAACAATGACTCGGAGGCGACTTGGGGTAGAAGACCGTGGGGCGTCTCTAGGCGTTCTACGTCCTCCTTGTTGAACACCGGGCCATTGGGGTTTGACCTGGGAGCTACGGGTGGGCTTTGCTCCCACTTTGTTGAGCGCACCAGCATTCCTTCTTTGACTTGAGAAATACTAGATTGGGGTAGTCACACCACCGGATCTAAAACTTAATCAAAGATTTCAACTCTAATAAAATTTATTAAAATTTACAAGAGACATTGCAAAACGTCCTACAAACGCAGGTCACTACTATTTATCTTTGCCTTGCTCTTCAAGGTTTTTACTGCAAGCACTTTCACATTTTATTTCACTGCAAGTTCTTCCTTTCAGTTTCGCAAAATCTTGTGGAGGCATCTTTAATTCATTTGATTAAGTAATCACATGGTTTAGTAATCTGTAGATCTTGTGTAACACAATTGATTCATTTTGTTTCAACCTTTTTTGGTAAAAGCTTAATAATTGTTCCATTTATTCAATCTGGTCATAACATCTAATACAACTGTGGATATTGTTTATACTGCTTAACTGCTCATTCATTATTGTTTATGTTGTTCATTATATTCATTTGTCCATATTGTAACCTGGTTTGATTGGGATAACACCCAAACTGTGGGATAATTAACTTAGATTTCAATTTTATTTGTAAATTTGTAAAGTTGTAATTAATCTTTAGACTCCATTTGTTAATAGGCACTAGTCTTCATTTATCTCAAGGTCTGATTGTCATTAAAATGAAATCTTTGCATTTGCATGATGCTTGTCATTCCTTAGATAGTATAAAGTCTTAGCCTCACAATCTTAATAAAAGATCCCTTTAACTAATAGTTAATAAATCTGGAACTTAGTTTTCCTGTAGGGACTTCCCCCCTTGGCTCTGTTGGGATCTTGCCTAAACGGAAGAGTTGTGGACTGTGGTGACAGTGGTCCCCAGCTCTCGCTTGCCCCCAAGGACACACATATCAGGTTGTGACTTTCCTGTTCCTTAAAGTGTGAATTAGGCGGCAACAGGGCCCGCCCAGTATCCCAGGCTGGTATCGCCAAGATTGACCAGCTAGCCGAGAATCTAAGACAGCGGGAGGTTCCGACGCATCTACTAGGAAGTACTTGGAAGAATCCCTACAACGTCGATGCGTTGGTTATGGGTGTTTAGGTATTATTATATTACTCTTGTAGGGTTTAAAGATCCAGTTCTGTTTCTGGGTATTCCGATCTGGGATCGGTCAGAGCATACTCCAGCAAGGAGGCAAGGGAGTTAATTAATTAAAAGGGGCGTGTGTGTTGAAGGTTTTATTAAGTTGATTAATTAAGACTCTCCGAAAGAGAACGCTCTTGACCCTGTCTTATGACAGTGGTTCAAGAGACTTATCTAATCTAGATGAGACTAATGCAGGGATTATGCAAACCTAGGATGCTCTCCGATAGAGAGTGCTCTTGACTTGTGTTTTTGCAAGTTCAAGAGTCTTACTTAAGAGTTAATTGATTAAACAATGTGAATAAAAAAACAAAGATGACTTATTAAACTCTCCGACAGAGAGCACTCTTGATCCACCTTATGGTGTGATTCAAGAGATTTAAGCAGTTGATTTACTTAGAAAGATAAACAATTTAAAAGAGTAATCAAATTAATTAATTAATTAGAAGTGATGGATTAACAATTAATATTCTAAGCATAAGATGCAAATGATGATAAAAACAATAACATATAATCTAAGCATGTAAAAGATGGACGCAACACAATCCTCTCCAAATAGGGGAGGATGGGAGTGGGGACTTAAAAACCCCACTCAAACAAAAGATGCTTTATTAAAATTATACAAATTGCCTTTAGGAATTTAATCCTTGAAAGGACTTTCAAAGGAAAGTATACAACTCTATTACTATTGCAACTTGCATAAAAATGAGAGTGATTTACTTTTACTTGGATCTTTTCTTGAAACTTGCCAAAAAGAAAAAGAAGAAGTTTGAATGAGAGCAAAAGAACAAGGCAAAAGAAGGCTGAAATAAAAGGAAGCGGAGGGGAAGGCAAAGAGGAAGTCAAAAACAAGAAAAGGGAGGAATAGGACAGCGAACTAAGAAGTTAAGAGATAAACAAATTGAAGAAAATGGGACAGCGAACAATGAAACAAGTGGCTGTCATAAAAAGTGCAAAATGGGACAGCAAACCATGAAACAAGTGGCTGTCATAAAAAGTGCAAAACGGAACAGCGAACCATGAAATAAGTGGTTGTCATAAAAAGTGCAAAATGGGACAGCGAACAAAAAGTAAAAGAAAAGACCAAAAACAAGGTTAAAGGAAGCCAAAAACTAGGGCAAAAAGAGGCAAACAAGGGAAGAAAGCTATGGCACACTAGGGCTGTCCAAAGTGGAAATAAAGAGATGGTAAAAAAGAGAAAAAACAGGGCAACGATGAAGAAGGAAGATAAGAAAGGGCAAAACCAAGCAAGGAGGAAAAGGCTAGCAAGCAAGAAAAACAAGGGGATCAAGGAGCAAAGAAAGAACTAGAAGAGGAAAGTTCGGTAACCAAGAAAGTATTTGAAATTATGGATGGAACCCAAGAGAGAGAGCTAGACTCCCAGCTTTCTTTTTGTATTTTGAAGAAGAAGATCTTTGTAGGTCCTGCAATGAAAGTGTTAGATTAAAAATGTTGCTTGAAGCCTGGGATAGAAGTAGCTGAGCTCACACCCTTCTTCAATCTGTGAAGCCTGAAAACACATTACAACTCAACACAAAACGTGAGATCAAAATACATGCTAGTATGCTAAGAAAATTGAATCATGATCAACATTACATATATACTGATTACTCATGTCCATCCAAATACTAATCTACTTCGCATAAACAATCAAGTTGAACTACAAATGATTGTTCTACTATGCCACCAATGGCCCTCTTGAGCTAACAAATAAACAATTTAATCTCACATAAGCATTAAAAAAAAATAGGGGTTAGAGACAATATCACCTCAACCAATTGCAAAAAAGTACCACATCCAACAGCTCATGGACCTCCAAAGTCTGATCTTTATTAACAAATTAAAGCAAATGCTTGATACAAATTTCTCAAAGTAACTCTGCTACAAAAGTCCATCATAATAGAGCTGAAAGAGCCTCTATTTAACAAATGAGAGAGTGCTAAAACCCTAAAACCAAAAAACCAACCCTAACCAGCTTAGCCACCTAACAAAGAGCCCAGACCTAAACCGGAGAACCGGGAGGGAGGGGAGGCCTCCACCCAAGCAAGGCGCCCCCACTCCAAACCTGTCCACTGAAAACAAGTAAAGGATGAGGCCACACATGTGAGTCTGGATGTAGGTAAGCTCATCCTTTAGGTCTGGCAGGAGCCGAGCTAGGTTTGGGAAGCCCACTGATGGTGTAAGCTTCAGTCTTCACCTCGATCAAATCACCGGACCAATGAGAGCTCTCCATCTCATCTTTAGCTGGAGATGACATGTCTGATAACTGATAATAAATTAATTGCTCTCTTAATGATGACTGAAGCTGAGTTATGATAACTCCAATCATCATAAGTGTTCCATGAGATGTCATTTGGCCTTTTATTTTACTGAATTTGGATTAATTTGGAGAGTTTTAGTTTTCTCCAAAATAATCATTTTTTTTAATAAAAATCATTTTTTAATAAAAATCACTTTTTTACTAAAAATCATTTTTTTACTCAAAACTGACTTTTTCGAGTAAAAAGGCATTATGTGTCCGATTGTTGATCTGAAAGTTGGCTCTGACTAGCTGGCTGATCAAGAATGATTTTTGGCTTAAGGTTAGAGCCTTCAATCACTGAATCCTGAGTCCGAATTACGAATGGGTTTTTTCCATTTAATTTATGGAAAAATTAACCCAAAAAACTTAGGAAAAGTAATTAAAAATTAAAAAATTAAAAACAATAATTTTTCAGTGTTCGAAAAAGATTTTTTCGAAATTTTTTTATGTGTCAAGATGACTTAGGACATGACCATGATCTATCTAAATAATGTCTAGTAGGCTTATAACACTCAGTTGGGCTCTAATAACCCCCCAAGGCCCAGAATTCAACATCGGGCATTCCAGCTTTGGAGGAAGCGGGAGAAAACCTCGTCAATTATACTCGGCTGAAGGCAAAGCATAAGTGTCAGGGGCAAAAAACTCCCTGGAATACCCTATTTGAGATTCTACGTCTAAGGAGACCGAACCACCCAAAAATATCCTGCTAGCACATTTTATTACAAACCCCGCGGGGCCATGGTCAAAATTATTCAAATAAAAAACTGGCAAGCCAATATTGGCTAGACATGCAGACGGATCAACTGATACACTGGAATCAGACATTGAGCATGTCAGTCAACCGATGACTCCTCAGGTAACCCAACTATGGTACAAAAAGTTGGATAACACTTCTGATATGTCCTCATGTCTCAAATCACTTTCCTTTTCGGTATCAAACGTCAAGACACAGTCCCATAAAACCATGGCATGCGCATCCTCTTGCTTTTCCGTTGATTTATTATCATTTTCTTCCTCATCATTTGCTTCTGTTAATTTGGAATCCAGCAGCTGATTCATCACTAATTGCATTGCATTTATCCACCGAGGACAATTTTTTTCAGAATGAGGCTGCTGGTGGAAACTGCAAAAATTATCCATACCTACCTCCGTTAAGTTCATTTTGATGCAGGACTGTGTGGAGGAGGTTTAGACTAATTGTTGTCTTCTCTCTTCTTGTAATAAGGCTTATAAGACTTCTGAGCTTCTTTTTCCTTTTCCAAGTCTATTATTCTGTTGGAAAGCTTTTGCATCATCTTTGCCATTCCTTCGAAATCATGTGATTGTTCCTCTTTAGGCTTAGTAAATAACAAAGTTTTTTTCCCAACATTTTTCTCTCCTAACTGTTCAGGATAATCTTCTATGTTTTCCTTTTTAGCTTCTACTCTCTCCGCTTCTTCATAAGTCTCTGCTAGCATAGGTTTGGCTTTCATCTTGGCAAACATGGCCAAATCGGGCCCTAGGGCTGAAGTATAATATTCAATCAAAACTTTATTCGAGGGCTTATTGGTTTCAGAAAAATTCTTAAGATAAGCTGCAAATCTTTGAGTAAAACTATGCACCTTTTATTTTCTCTCTTTCTTTAAAGCGCACAGTCCTTTCATGAGAGCTGCATATTTGCTTCTGAAAATCCTTTCAAAAGTGTCCCAATCTGGGATTGAGTTTGCAGGTAGACCAAAATGCCATGAGGCTGCTGCTCCTTTAAGGGTGTGTGGAAAAAGTCTGCAGACTACATCTTCGTGTTCTCCAGCCTTTAGTCCTTCTATGGCCAAGTAGAAACTTTGCAAATGGTCATCTACTAAAAACTTCTCAGTTGGGTCAAACTTGGGAAGCATCTTCTCAAAAGCCTGAGGTAAGTCATGCAAAGGAGGCGCTATGTTTAAAGGTGATCTGGCTTTCCAAGCAGGTGGTGGATTTGGTGGGTTAGGTGGTTGATTTGCATTTACACCAGCCATGAGTCTGGGTGGAGAGTGACGTGGTGAATGAACAGGAGTATGGCCTTGTGAACCGTTAGGTGTATCAGGGCCTACTTGATTCAAATGTTGAACAACTTCCTGTAAACTTGTTTCTACAAGTTCTTCCCAATCTCCAACTAACACAGAGTCTTCCACTACAGGACGATCTTTCTTCTTGTACTCTCTTCTAGGCAAGTCAGGGATCACCGGTAATCTTCCAATCTTCTTCACATAAGCCCTAGTGTGTCTTCTCATATCATTAACAACTTCGTTGTCCACAGAATACAAATGTTCTCTATTCTCTTCAGGAATCGGATTAGGAAATGAACTGCTTTCAAAACTATCACTGGTGGAGTAATTTCGAGGAAACGGCTTTCCTCAGCCAGCCATGCACTGGTGGCCCTCCTTCTAACGCCAAAAACTGTTAAGGCCTGGAAAATCGCAGGCAACAACAACAAGGGATTCTCCCCAGTCAACGTTCCCAACTAGCCCGTGACTGTTTGGTATGGGGAATCCGTCCGGTTTACGGTCCGGCTACCGTAGGTCAAGTAACAAAAATAAAGCGTTTTACCGGTTGCGGCCCAGTCCACCGTGTATATTTTTCTGTTTTTTAAATTTAAGTATGATATGCAAGTGCCTATCTAAAACGCAGATTGATAAAGAAAACGAGGAGCAGTCACAATGTGATGCGCAAGTTCTTACCTCTCGTCTTAAACTCTCTCGCATCTAAATCACATACGACAGAAAATAAAACTAACTAAGCTGTTCCTAGAGAGCGAGATTATCATTTAATGAGTAATGTATTACTGTTCGTGCATTAAGAAAAATCACAGGTAGTTGTTCTTTGATTCAAAACACATAAACATGAATAGATAGATGAACAATAAGATAGCTCATTGTTGTGAAAACATTCATTACTCATAGTGGAAATTATCATAAAATAAACCAAAGAACATTCACCAAGAACATAGGTTCAACAAGTTAGAACGATCTCACAGTTAATGAATAAAAGCTGAAAACAAAATAGTTCCCCTTCAACATCATTCATTTGCACAGCACTTGAACATTCCACCAAAGCTTTCTCCAACAGGCAAAATTGTAATTATATATTGCAAAATGAAATAGTTCCTCTTACAATGCGTTCTCACAAGTCTAACTGGAAAAAAGTCCTTCCCTCTAACTTTCCTATATTTATACAAAAACCCAGCAGGTTGCCCCAACCGTTTTAATCTCATAGTTTTGTCATTTTGTGAATGCTCATGATTCATACAAACGTTACATTTCAGATAAACACTTTTATGAAGAGGGACAAGCTTGGTAACTGACAAAAAGCCCAGGCCTGAGCCTCTGCTCTTAATGATTACGCTCTATAATTTATTGTTCCTTTTGAGATCTTGTTGGTCTTAGCCTTTCGCTCTCTTCTTTTCTTCGAGCAACATCTCTGTTTCTTTATGCTTTAACTTCTTCTTTCAAGGTTGCTCCTCTTGTGCTTTGCCTCTTAGGCATGTATTCTTTGCAGCAATCTTCCTATCCTGAACATATCAGATCATTAGAGTTTAACAAGGTAACACAAACTAGATCAATACATGCATCCTGTAATATGAATTATAAACAGTTTTAATAAAGAATGTCAAGACAGAAAAGATCCCGCAAGTTTGTGCTTAAACCCCTGTTCAAACTTAACTCGTGCCTAATAGAACAGATTTTTTCCTCCCACTCCAGGCCATATTTGAACTAGAACGAAAAGCTCCAACGAAAACCAAGACCAGGACAAAGTAACTACCATTCTTCGAAACACCCAACCCCAAAACCGCGCTCTTCCACTCAGACAACTTTAACATCGACCTGGGTCCACGGGAAACCTCCGCCATTACAAAGAACAAAGTAAAACACATCAGAACGGCAGGAAAAACCCCACCGACAGTACTAAGCATCGGGCAGAAAAAACTTCATTAGCGGTTAGAAAACTAGGAACGGATGATTAGCCCGCGAAGGAGCCGCAACCATGGGCGACACACATGCTAAGGGTTCCGCAATAAAAGAAAACAATCAGCGAAAATCAAAACAAAGGCGAAAAATAGAACAACCACGTCAGATGGTTAGTCCGCTCCGGAGCCACAACGGTGGTATTTAAAATAGACTATGGCTTCCGCCAAGATATGAAACCATCGGCGATTGGAACAGTTAATACCAAATCCCTGATCACAACTCAAACAATTTCCGTCAAAGAAATAAGAAATCACCGTAAGTCACAATTTAAGTCAAAAGGCAACATCAGCATAAAAGGATATTCATTCAATAGTCATTCTCAAAAAATCAAAACTCTTAGTAAAGTTAAGCAATCCCAACAAACTAAGCAAGACAAAAATTGAAAGGAGGGTCCCAAATTTTAGAAGTTTGGGAAGTCGTTGCAGCTACAACAACTAGATACAAAATTTTTACAGGCAAAGTGGGAAAGATGAAGAGGGTAAAATGGGGCAAAAAGAAGCAAAAAAGAGGGCTGAAATAAGTGAGGAAAAGAGGGAAAAGGGGAAAGCGAACAGCAGTAAAGAAAGCGGCAAAAAAGAGAGAGAGGGGGAAAAAGAGGGCAACGAAAGAGGGCTAAGAGGGCTGCAAAAAAGAGAGAGGGAAAAAAGATGGCAGCGAAAAAGAGCTAAGAGAAGGTAGGAGGCCACAAACAAAAGGAAGAGGTTTAGGGCTTCCAAGGTAGCAAGTAACTGAGTTTTAAGATGTAGTTTTGAGAGATGAATCTTCGAACTAGTGCCTCTTGCCAAACTTTTTTTAGGCTTGAGATCAACCTTAGGAGGCCCTGAAATGCACACAATGTCAAAAAAATAGGTCTTTTGAAGAGATGAGAGAAGCAACTGAGCTCAAACTTCTCTTCAAACCTGTGAGATCTGCATAAGAAACCACTTACAAACACATCTTGATCAAATATTGTATGCAAAGCAAAATGGGATTAGAAGAGTATAAGTATTTCCAACTACAATCTACTCCTTCAAAATCACATAAAGCCCAACATAAATGGACAAATTGAACTCAAACGCCCACCCTATGGACTTAATAAAGCCTTCTAAGCTAACAATTTGATCAAAATAGTGAAATATAAGTAATAAACAAGAACAAAATCAACTTGATACAGATGAAACACTTCGCATGACAAAAATCAACACACCATGTGGACCTCCAAAGTCACTTTATTTCCAATAGCAAAAGCTATAACACAATTACAATCTGGCAGAGTAAGTTTGCCCAAAAAAAATCCATGAAGAAAAGAGTGCAAAGCACCTCTATATATACACAAACCGAGCCCCAGGGGAGAATTTATGAACCAGAGATCACGCTAAGTGTGACTGAGGTTGAAATGAATTGAAGATTGAGTTAAACAGAGTTGAGGTGACGAGGAATTGACCCTCTTCACCCAACAATTGCCAACACAACATCAAAATCTTACCAAACGAGTGAGTCATCCTTCATCCTTTCCCCATGCGATCTGTACGGCTCATCGACGTGAAGGCATAATTAAATGAAGGCTTCGTTTAAACCAAGCCAATGTTTTGCAATAAAATAAAGAAATAAGGAGGGGTCCACCTCCTTTCCATTCGCTAGCCTCCAAATCAGCGTGAGATTAAGTCTTGGTGTTGGCGTCAATCTTCAAACATTAATATGCACACATGGAAATTATGTCATGGCTTTAAAACCTTCTCCTTCATGTGGAGAGGGGTCCACATCATCCTAGCGCAACCGACTCACGAGATAGCATGAGTCCTTTACATTCACGTTATCCTTTTCTCACTTCGCAACTACCATGCTATGCTATCAACGTGAGCACCATTACCATGGTTTAAAAAAAAAAAATTAATTCTTTAAGTGGATGGGTTCTGGGTCCCCCAATCCCACTCATCACTTCTCCACATAAGCGTGAGTCCCTCACCCTCACGTCACCCTCCTTTCATATTAATTCAAAACCATACTTTAAAACGATGTTTTAACTTCCACTAAGTAGAAGAGGGTCGTAACTCCTTATGGGACCCATGCCATTTCACCTTCTCATAATTTTTTATTAATTTTTGACTTTTCAAAACTTTGACTTTGGTGCAATTTCTCCAAAATTAGCATTTAAATGCTATTCTGGTGCTCAATTAGCCGATTGATGACTTTCGGGATGCTTCGGCTCCCTGATTGGTGGTGAAAATGGCCCTTGGGATAAAGATGTTGCTCCGGGCTTGAAAATGAGCCCAACCATGCCGAAAACGGACTCCGAATCATTCCTTTATTACATTTTGAAATTTTCCATTTAAACCATTAAAAAATGGCTTAAAAACGGAAATTTTTATTTTTCTCGGAATCCAACGAAACTTTAGGAGGACCTAGTACATGTTCATACGACTCAATCGGAATGCCTAGCATGACAAAAAACACTGACACGAAGCCTCTAATAAACTCCCAAGCCCGAAACAACAAGACAACTACCCCAGCTTTGGAGGAGCGAGTGAAAAACTCAGAAATTATTGGTCGTTTGTTCAACAGCCAATAATAACCAAGGGAAAAATCACTCTAGGCTAGTCGACTTGATGCCCAAGTCCAGGAAGCCGAGCCTTTTATAAACATGTATTTACAAAAAGTTTCGAACCGAGTCCCAGAAAAAGACCAACGGACTTCTAAATTCTGATCACGAACAAGTGTACTTGTTCAATGCTCTGGCGGCTCATCAAAAAATCCACTGAGTGCAAAATTAGTGGATAACATCTGGCTCCAACTGCGGGACATGTGCTCAATCTAGTCTCTTATGCAAGGAGAGCATACGAGAACACAAGAATCTTTCGTTTCCATATCCTGTAAAAACATCTCAACTTGACAAGAAAACCTTAGTAACACAAGTTTTATGAAAAAGAGTCAGTGATCCAAAAGTTGCTTTATTCAAAGGAATGACAAAACTTAACTGAAAAATTTATTTATTCCTAAGTACAGAAAGAAAATGCTAAAGTAAATGCTCACTTTAACGAGCCTATTTTCCTACTCTAAGCATGCAAATAAAAACGGTTAGGTGTAATCATAAATCCAATGTAGCCACCTAAGCATTTTATTAATATAAAAAAGTTTTGCCTTGACTTTGGTTACCAGCCAAAGTAAGGACACAATTTCCAGAAAATGCAAACCTGCGTGATGATCCAAAATGGGCGGGCTGGATGGGAAATCATAGGCATGAATAATGTCGTCAAACTTCTTCCCAAACTGGTAGGTGCTCGTGCAGGCTGCTTCTATCCATGATTAGATAGCGCTGATATACAAATCGAGATGATGAGGCAGGTTGACTACTCCATCATGTTGATCATCAAGGCTTATCAAATAATAACTCGTTGTATAAGCCTCAAGTTGCTCCAAAACATAAGGGACATCTATATGTGAAGGCGATGGCTGAGAAAAAACTTCAACTAGTTGTATCCCCTCTGATTCTTCACCGCACTGCTTTTTCAAGTCCTTATTACAGATACTCAGATACAATTCTGACTGATCATATGAAAACTCTAACTGTTCTTCTTTACAACTTTCATAAGTCCCAGAATAAACACTCCCCTCGTTGGACACATCATAGATGAGATTCTCAAAAATATCATAGGTTGGATTTTCAATAAAAGTCCAATAGTCATCATCGCCATCTATGTTGGATATGAGAGATGCCTCATCACTAGTATCAAGTCCTTGTCTACACTTCTCATTCTGCTCAAAACAATCTTCTTCAAAAAGATGGGTTTCAAAGATATCACAGGGGACCCAACTTTCCAAATATTTGTCATCCGGTGGAGAGCATGGAGGAATCTCATCACACAAAACTTCTAAGATTGGAATTTCAATTACAGTCTCGTAGTTATCATCCATCTTAGATGTTAGGGATTCCTCCTCACTTGTATCACATCCTTGGCTATATCCCTCCTCGTGATCATAGTCATCTTCTTCAGAAAAAAGGTCACAAGGTAGTAAACCTTCCAAACTATCATCATTATGTTCATTTGTAGGATTAGTACCAATGTTTTTTAGTGAGGTTATCCAACTGTTGACTATAATCTTCGACTTGACCCCAGGTTTCTGTGGTGAGAGGATGGAGCTGTTCAACTGCGTTAATGTACTCAGGCTCTCTTGAATATTGTTTTGCCTTTCTCCAACTTTCTCCGAAAAGATTATGTATGTCACCTACATAGTTTATATACTCAGGCTCGCTTGATGATGCTTTAGGCCATAACCCTCTGGAAAATCATGCTCCTGAACATAGCATGCATAATAGCAAGAAGATTCTTCATGAAGGTCTTCACATGCCCTACAAAATGGCGTGTAAGTTTCAACCATGTTAGCAGACTCTAGCTGATGAGGAGGCCTCTGTTCATGGTTGGGTGCCTTTCTTTGCCAATTTACTTTTGGAGGAAATGTTCTTGGGACAAGTTGTGATTGTGCTCTTTCCATACTAATGACCTTGTTCTGCATCTCTTTCATTTGAGCTAGATGTTTATCTTCCATTCTTCCAAGTGTTTCCTTCATTTCCATCATTTGTTTTCTGTAGGAATCCTCTTCTTTATGCTCATTTGACTTTAACAGACTCGAGGAATTTGAATAACCAGGAAGGTTGGATTCACCTGAAGACTGCATATTTCTATCTATTTTTTACTACCATTTCTTGTGCGTTTAGAAGAGTAGTGGGTTCTTTACCCCTGGTCTGATATTGCATCTTCCCACTAAGTGCTTAAATGTAATAAAGCAAGATAGATGGTGCAGGTGGTTTGTAAATGGCAGGAATGGCATTGGATAGTTTTGTGAATCTTTGGTTGAACTCATCCATAGTCTCATTCTCCTTCTTCTTTATGTTTGTTAAATAAGTCAGTTGATGCCTAGGTTCCTTCTTTTCACCAAACCTGTTAGTGAAGGCAGTCTTGAAAGCTTCAAGTGTAGCAAAGGAGTTGTCTGGTAAATTGTTGTACCAGTCACCAGCCCTTCCATCCAAGGAAAGAGCAAAGAGTTTCATGTAAACGTCATCATGTTGATGTGCAAGATCACTGATGAAAGCATTGACACATTTGGAGAAACTTCTGAGATGCATAGCGAAAGTGGTGGTATCAGTGCCAGTGAATATAGGAAGGTTCTCTACAGCTTTGTCTGGAAGACGATGGGGTTGACCTGCTATCTGAGAGAAGTCGAGTTGAGTAAAGTACTCACCCATTATGTCAGAAAAACAATTTTGCTTATTATTTTCTTGAAACAAACTACGGATGTCTAAAACAGACTCAGATCCAAGATTCTCAAGGATCCTACGAGAAGCTAGCTTATTCAATCTCTTCCTATAAACCTGTTCGGGCACAGAGATGAAATTGCGTAAGCCTTCATAGTTTCTTCTAGTTGAATACCCTCGTAAGTTATTTGACAGTGGAGTTGCCAGATGGATTCAAGTTTAATTTCAGAGAGTTAATTGGACTAAAAATCTATCAAAAAGGTAAAAAACTAAAAAAAACTAAGGTTAAAAGTCGTCCAGGAACAAAAAGATTTGTCCCCGGCAACAACACCAAAAGATCTTGTCCGCCGATTGCACATCAGTAGCAGAAACTTTCTGAAAGCTATCTCCTCACTTGCGAAAGTGGGAGAGGTGTGACCATGGGGGCAAGCACAGAGCTAGATACTGTCACCTACTCCTAGCTCCTCCGTTTAGGCTAACTCCTAACGAAGCCAAGGGGGCTAGTCCCTACAAAAAAGTTTCTATGGCTCTTAAGTTGTTTTAAGTGTTTCTAATGGTTACGGATGCAGATGGGTGTTTTTTAAGAGTTTGTTATGATGAACGAAGATTTTATATTAGATAACTGAAAAGAAACATGAGACAAAAGAGCAATCCACGTTGCTATCATAAGACTTAGAAGATGAACAATATGTTGAGAACTCACGAAATAATATAGCATTCAAAGATATAGACTTTACTCAAAATATCCAATGGACAAATGGCCCAGATTATCAATAATGCATAGAAGAATCGACCAGTGCCTTATGGAGTCAACTTATCATAAATGCTTAAGCGTATTGAGGATGTGAGTCTCAAAATAGAGCCAATGAATGTGTATTGCGATTAATCTTGGTTTATTTTAGAGTTTTTTAATGGTCTTGTTTAAGGTTCAACAAAGGTATCAAGAGACCAATCGGGAAAGTCTTCTGAGTTACTCCGTTCGAGACATGACGGCCCACCCAGTATCTCAGGCTGGTTTCGCGAAGATTGACCAGCTAGCTGAGACTCTAGACAGCAGGGAGTTCCGACGCCCTTACTAGGAATGACTTGGGAAACTTTCTACAACGTCGGTGCGTTGGTTATGGGGTAACATTTTCGTTGTGTTGTTATTGTGATCTTAGCAAGTTCGTTCACCGTTCTGAGTACGAGCCCAAGTATGAAGTCGGCAAAACATACTAGGTGAAGGATAATCAACGAAGTAAATTGATTAGAGGGGAATGTGAGTTGAAAGATTTTATTAAAGAATTAATTAAAACCCTCCGACAGAGAGCGCTCTTGACTTTGTCTTATGACAAAAGTTCAAGACTCTTAGCTAAACTATATGCTTTGATGCAAGGAAATGCAATGGGAATGCTCTCTGATAGAGAGTGCTCTTGACTTGGGTTCCGGCAAGTTCAAGAGACTTAGAAATTAATTGATTAACTTGCAAACAGTAGAAAGCATGAAAATAAAATAAAGATAGTTAAACAAACTCTCCGACAGAGAACATTCTTGATCCACCTTACGATGAGATTTAAGAAATTTTGGTTCTTTTAAGATTAACAATTATAGAGAAAGATACACAACAATGCAAGTAATAAAATCTAATCTAACAATTAGTAGTTATATTTAATGAACAACTAGCAATTAGTGGAAATGAAAAATAAGTCTAATCAAGAGAACTAAGCTAAGTGCTTTAAGTTAAAATTGCACTAAGTAAAAATGAAAAGGAACACAAGACACACTTCCCCCAAATAGGGGAAGTAGAAAAGATGGGAGGCTTGCTCCCACTAGCCTTTTTATTAATAATTTACAATGCTTGGGAATTTTAACCCTTGAAGAGAACTTAAAAAAAATTAAAAGGGTGAAGAAGCCTAAGTTGCACTGAAACGGATACGGGAACGGATACAGATACGAGAACGGATACGGATACAGGGAGGGAAATAGATACCACAAATTTTGAAAAATGTGGGATTGGACACGGCAAGGAAACGCCAGCAGACATGTATATATATATATATATAAAAGGCCATGAGACATACATAATTTAGACTACCATTCATCAATTAGATTTAAATGTAGTTGTTTCATTGATAACAATTAAAATCAACAAACTCAAATATTGTCTTAAGCAATATTCTTCCATCTCAAGTGCCATGGATAAGTCACCCACTAGCAAGCATTTAAACAGGAACATCGATTTCAAACCCTAAAATTATTTGATAGATGTATCCAAATGTTACCATCTAACAAATATTACGTTATTTACACCTCTAGAAAAGTGTTAAAATTTGTGATTAAACAGACTCAACTATGTTGTATTTAGGTTGGTCCACTCACTGACGAGACAATCAACTAGGCAAGTGGGAGTCAATTGACCAACCGAGTGGTTCCAAAAGTGACTAACTGACTAGCTCTTAAAGGGCCTAAATTCATAGGATTGTCTATGATTTGCAACCGACTTGGATATTCAAATTTGACATAATCAACCATGTTTTAAGGGGATTAATTAAGCACACAAGTATAAATAAGTGAGCTCATGTTTTAGTGCAACTTAGGTGTGAGTGTGATGACATGCACATCTTATAGAGAATTGGCTAAACAACGCACCATCATAATTCTCTCCACAACATAAGGATAGGGATATGAGTGTACTAGCAATGGAGTAAATAAGGCCATAGGTCAAGGGTTCATACTAATTCAAAAAGGAAAAGAAGAAAACTGAAGTTTGTTGGAAGATTATTGGAAATATGTGTTGGTTTATGTAACCATTCATAAATGTAGTACGCTATTTTGTATGGCTAAAGCTTCCATTGTATCAATTTTGATATGCAAGTTGATTTATCACATATGCAAGTCATTCAGGTTTATTTAAAATGAAGTTGTGAGGAATTGACAAAGAAACTGAAAAAATTAAATAAATAAATAAAAAAAGTCATTGTACTTCTACACTAGGCTATGAAGCTATGACTATAGTAGACAAGCATTTGATACAATAAAATGTCCACAGCTCAATGATTTTTTGAACCAATAGTAGGCCTCTATCAATTTAGAAAAATACAATGAAACACAATCAATGAGACATAAGATGTCAAATTACCATTCACCAATTTAGGATTAAGGTTTTGCTCTTGATTTATAAGCTTCGAAGCTTTATATCTATGTTTTGAGGTTCAATTTAGGTTTATGGTTTTATAGTTTGCCTTTGGGAATATTTATTTGTTTATTTTCATGTCAAAAAATCAATATTTCTAGTCAAAAACTTACCATGTAGCAACTGAAACGTTTCCGAAAACCATGAAACTGCTGGAAACATTTAAGGAAATGGCTGGAAACTCTGGAAACGTTTCAAGAAACGGCTGGAAATGGAATGGAAACGTTTCTAATTTTTAGATACAGCTTGGAAACGTTTCAGTGGCGTTTCCAAGCCGTATCCCCCTCGTATAAGTTTCCGAAACGGGGAACGAATTTTCCCCTCCCCTTCCTGGAAGTTTCCAATAACTTAGGAAGAAGCCCTAATGGCTTGTACAAAAAAAAGGATGTGGTTTGTCTTCTTGTTGGGAACTTTTTCTTCAATATTTCCAAGTCTTTAGACTTGTCTTTGGTTGACCTCTTCTTCAATATCTGCTCAAAATGAACAATGACTCAAGCACCCATTATTCGTTAATAAAATCAAAGTAAATCTAGATGTGAACAAAAATGAAATTATTCTAAGTGCAAAAACTACCCTTTTAAAATGCAAATTTTTTAGTCTTTTTGAAGCAAAACTAGATAC
The DNA here is from genome assembly GCA_001517045.1 of Pseudotsuga menziesii. NCBI lineage: Eukaryota > Viridiplantae > Streptophyta > Pinopsida > Pinales > Pinaceae > Pseudotsuga > Pseudotsuga menziesii. The sequence continues at coordinate 601,080 of LPNX010718575.1, read as the reverse complement.
AAAACTTTTACAGACAAAGTGGGAAAGATGAAGTGGGTAAAATGGGGCAAAAAGAAAGCAAAAAAGAGGGCTGAAATAAGTGAGGAAAAGAGGGAAAAGGGGAAAGCAAACAACAGTAAAGAAGGCTGCAAAAAAGAGAGAGAGGGAGGGAAAAAGAGGGCAGCGAAAGAGGCCTGCAAAAAAGAGAGAGGGAGAGGGAAAAAAGAGGGCAGAGAAAGAGAGCTAAGAGAAGGTAGGAGGCCAAAAACGAAAGGAAGAGGTTTAGGGCTTCCAAGGTAGCAAGTAAACGAGTTTTAAGATGTAGTTTTGAGAGATGGATCTTCAAACTAGTGCCTCTTGCCAAACTTTTTTTAGACTTGAGATCAACTTTAGGAGGCCCTAAAATGCACACAATGTCAGAAAAATAGGTCTTTTGAAGAGATGAGAGAAGCAACTGAGCTCAAACTTCTCTTCAAACTTGAGAGATTTGCACAAGAAACCACTAACAAACACATCTTGATCAAATATTGTATACAAAGCAAAATGGGATTAGAAGAGTATAAGTATTTCCAACTACAGTCTACTCCTTCAAAATCACATAAAACCCAACATAAATGGACAAATTGAACTCAAATGCCCACCCTATGGACTTAATAAAGCCTTCTAAGCTAACAATTTGATCAAAATAGTGAAATATAAGTAATAAACAAGAACAAAATCACCTTGATACAAATGAAGCACTTCCCATGAAAAGAATCAACACACCATATGGACCTCCAAAGTCACTTTATTTCCAATAGCAAAGTCTATAACACAATTGCAATCTGGCAGAGTAAGTTTGCCCAAAAAAAATCCATGCAGAAAAGAGTGCAAAGCACCTCTATATATACAAAAACCGAGTCCCAGGGGGGCAATTTATGAATCAGAGATCACGTTGAGTGTGACTGAGGTTGAAATGAATTGAAGACTGAGTTAAACAGAGTTGACGTGATGAGGAACTGACCCTCGTCACCCAACAAGTGCCAACACAGCATCAAAATCTTACCAAACGAGCGAGTCATCCTTCATTCTTTCCTCATGCGATCTGTATGGCTCATCGGCATGAAGGCATAATTAAATGAAGGCTTCGTTTAAACCAAGCCAAAGTTTTGCAATAAAATAAAGAAATAAGGAGGGGTCCACCTCTTTTCCATTCGCTAGCCTGCAAATCAGCGTGAGATCAAGTCTTGGTGTTGACGTCAATCTTCAAACATTAATATGCCACATGGAAATTATGTCATGGCTTTAAAACCTTCTCCTTCATGTGGAGAGGGGTCCACATCATCCTAGCGCAACCGACTCACGAGATAGCATGAGTCCTTTACATTCACGTTATCCTTTTCTCACTTTGCAACTACCATGCTATGCTATCAACGTGAGCACCATTACCATGGTTTAAAAAAAAAAATTAATTCTTTAAGTGGATGGGTCCTGGGTCCCCCAAATCCCACTCATCACTTCTCCACATAAGCGTGAGTCCCTCACCCTCATGTCACCCTCCTTTCATAATAATTCAAAACCATACTTTAAAACAATGTTTTAACTTCCACTAAGTAGAAGAGGGTCGTAACTCCTTATGGAACCCATGCCATGTCACCTTCTCATAATTTTTTATTAATTTTTGACTTTTCAAAACTTTGACTTTGGTGCAATTTCTCCAAAATTAGCATTTAAATGCTATTCTGGTGCTCAATTAGCCGATTGATGACTTTCGGGATGCTTCGGCTACCTGATTGGTGGTGAAAATGGCCCTTGGGGTATAGATGTTGCTCCGGGCTTGAAAATGAGCCCAACCATGCCGAAGATGGACTCCGAATCACTCCTTTATTACATTTTGAAATTTTCCATTTAAACCATTAAAAAATGGCTTAAAAAACGGAAAAATTTTATTTTTCTCGGAATCCAACGAAACTTTAGGAGGACCTAGTACATGTTCATACGACTCAATCGGAATGCCTAGCATGACAAAAAACACTGACATGAAGGCTCTATTAACCTTCCAACGCCGAAACAACAAGACAACTACCCCAGCTTTGGAGGAGGGAGTGAAAAAATCAGAAATTATTGGTCGTTTGTTCAATAGCCGATAATAACCAAGGGAAAAAACACTCTGGGCTAGTCGGCTTGATGCCCAAGTCCGGGAAGTCGAGCCTTTTATAAAAAATCAAATGCTAGGACATTTTTTTACAATCTCCCCAAGGGGGTATGAACATGTATTTACAAAAAGTTCCGAACAGAGTCCCAAGAAAAGGCTGACGGACTTCTGAATTCTGATTACGAACAAGTGTACTTGTTCAATGCTCTGGTGACTCACCGAAAAATCCACTAAGTGCAAAATTAGTGGTTAACACACTTATTCACCCCCCCTCTTAGTGTGACCATTGTGTCCAACATAAATGTCTTATTTATTATTTAAAAGGTAATTAAATGTGTTTTAACGAGAAAAAGTGAGCTTTAATCTTGGACATAGATCTCATCTAGGTTACTTTTAATCTAAGCCATTGATTTCTAAAATGGTGGTTTCTCAAACAAAAAGGCTAGGGAAAGGCACGAGGAATACTATTGATCACTTTCACAAAAGAGATTTTTTAAAGGGGAGAAGAGCAAGAGAAGAAGACAAGGGTTCGAAGAGATGATCCGTCGGATCTCAACTTGAGTGCATTAAAAGTTTTTAAAGAATGCGTTTACCAGTTTGCTTAATTCATGAAACAGCATTAACAGAAATTAAATGCTTAAACAGAAATGAAAAGCAAAACTGATAACCAGATGTGGGAAAAAAAACACAGAATCAGAGTCACAAACAGAAGTTGATAACGGAGTTCACCCCCTTCACTAGGCTACGTCTTCGGGTCCCTCTCCAATGGGTACCGATCCAATTAATCTTTTTAAAATGGTACAAAAATGGTTCTGGAATCAACTTCAGCAACTGTAAACAGAATGATGTACAAAGTCTTCAAGACCTCTCTTCTGGTAATTACAATTAGCCTTCAAAAGGCAAAGAAAGCTAAAATAATAACAGAGAATGTCGACTTCCACAGCAACAGCGTCTAGACACTTCACAGCAAAACTCTCAGTGCTTCTTTTCTTTTATCTCTGCAAGCTTCTCATAACAGAAAAGCGATGCTCGGTGCTCTAAACAATCTGAAACCCCCCTCCCCCTCACTGTGGCCCGAATCGTCTATTTAAGCGTTCAGTGGGAGGATAAGTAACGGGTTCGACTCGTCTGCTACCCGTCTTTTCATTTTCCATATGCTATCTTTTAATTTCCGTCGAAACGTTTCAACTAGCTGCACGTTACATTCATTTCTGTTCCGCCAAATGTGGCAGCGGTTCCCAACGGTTCCATCTAATACCATGTATGGTATTGCTAGCCCGCCACACAATGGATATCCGTCACATTTTATAGCTGTTCCAAATGTTATATCCGTTGTCGCAGCATATAACTAAACTCCACAAATGTCGCAGCATACGTGACCGCGCACCCTCATCCAACCGCCAGAATAGTGCCATTTAACCGTGGACAAGACCGCTAGAGGGTATACACTTGACCGTGCGGGCTTTTCACAAACCATTCGAGGTTCCACTTGACAGTGCGTAAGACCGCCAGAACGTTGCCACTAACTGCGCGAGCATGTTACAAACCATTTTATATTACCTCTTGACGGTGCACAAATCGCCAGATGCCAAGTCTTAACCGTTCGAACCATGAGATGTTATGTCGAACCGCGCACCATGCGATATTATGTCGAACCGCGCACCATGCGATGTTATGTTCTTTGAACCATAGATTACTAACCATTGTACCATATTGGATCAGTGTAATTTTTGAAGATGAATAATTCACCGGATCATTCCTCCCCATTGGAGAGCTCTTGGACCACCAAAAGCCTGAGTCACTCTGCAAGTAAGTGAGGGTACAGCTCCCTCACTTTTCCAATCTCCATCCATCTTGCTTTGCTAGGATGCATGCCTTTAAGCCCCACTCGAAGGTACTCAACATTCCCCCTTCGTGAAGTCCTTACATTTCTGTCAAGAATAACATCATCCTGCAACTCTTTCATGTATTCAGGTGCCATATCATCAACTGAAGGAATCTGTATGTTAGTTTCCTCATCCATGATCATAGGAGGCTCATACAATTTAAGATTCTCAACAATGACAACTGAATAGATTTGCATGTATGGAGGTAAATTCAAGCGAAAAGCATTAGTACCGATCTTTTCCAAGATCTCAAAAGGACCATACCTGATAGGCTTAAGCTTTTTACCTTCACCTTTCATTCTTTCTTTGGTGATATGTAACCAAACTCTGTCACCAACCTAAAATTGATGATCAACTCGATGCTTGTCATGCCTAGCTTTGTACTTTGCCTGGCTCTTCTCCAACTGTTCCCGAACTGCCTGCTGCACCGCTTGGATTCTCTGAATGAATCTTAGTGCTTTATCTGCATCATGATGTCCATCCACTGCATCTTTGCCAAAAGAGAAGTCCATCGGTGTTTTTGGCAGATAACCAAAACAAGTTTCAAAAGGAGATCTTTTCGTGGAAGAATGAACTGCATGATTGTAAGCATGTTGTATATACTGCAACTGCTCATCCCAAAGTTTAGGATGTTTACTACAATATCCTCTGAGCAGTTGAACCACTGTTCTGTTTACTACCTCCGTTTGCCCATCGGTCTGTGGATGAAAAGCTGTACTTTTCTTAAGTTTAGTATCCATAAGCTCCCATAAAGTTGACCAGAATTCTCCCAAGAACCGGGAATCCCGATCAGATACAATAGACATGGGTAGCCCAAAATGTACCCAAACATTCTGAAAGAATAGATGAGTTGTTTGTTCAGCAGTGATATGTTTGTTACATGGCATTAAGATACACATTTTGCTGAATCTGTCCACAACAACATATAGGTAATCATGCCCTTCTCTAGACATAGGTGGACACCCTATTACGTAGCAAAGAAAATACATGCAATTCTTTGGTAAGGTTTGACCCTTGAAGGAAGGGTCTGTATGACAATTAAAATTCAAAATTCAAAATAAAAATAATAATTATTGTTGTAAGGTCGGATCCATTTAATACAAAAAAATTAAAAACATAAAACTGTTATTTGGTATGTCGGCCCAATAAAAATTTATAAAAATGTATATAAATAGGCCTTCATGTCCTCATTCGTAACGTGTGAATTTAGTGAAGTTGGTATGAGATTTTTCGGTGAACTGAGGCCACGAGTAGGAACAAACTGAGGCAGCCTCAGTCCCAAGTTTTCCATGGGAAGAATTTTTTTTTTGGTTTTATTAGCATTTGCAGCAGTCCATTTTGGACTTATCTTGGGGTTGTTCCAGCTCTCGGTGAGGTGAATCTTATTAGCAACCAGCACTTGATGGGGGTTTCCTCTCATTACCAAAGTCCCGAATTTCTTCAGCATGTTGACAGTCCACTCTTGGACTTATCCTGGCTTTTATAAGCATACATTAAAGTCACGAAATTTGTTTTTACAAACTGTTGCAGCAGCAGCAACAAAAGAAGTGTGCCCTAAACTCGTGGATTAAAACTCGATTGCAGCAGCATCTAGTTTGTTTCTTCATGTTCAGAATTTTCGTGCACAGTCCCAAATCTTGGTGATCAATCCAAGTTAGCAACAGTGGAAGAGCAGGCAGTCCTGAACTTGCCCTAACTTTGAAGACTTCAAACAGTCAAGGGTTGGGATCTTCTACAACAAGTTAAAAAGTGATGAGTGAACAGTAGTGTGTATACAGCACAGTGATAAAGAGACAAGGTATGTATAAATGAGTACATAACAGACTTGATGATGTCTTGTAAGTTGTACCTTATATCTGATGATGAAACTCCATGACAATATTGAAGATGATGTCTATGCATTTACAAAGAGTGATGAATGTATACTGTATGATGATACAACAATGAAGCACTCCTATACTGTAAAATGATCTTATGCTAGTGAAGGTATGTATGTGTGCCCAAAGAAGTTTATACAGTAAGCAACAGTAAAAGGATAAAGTACAAGCTCGGGGTTTGTTGTAAACTTCCACAGCCCGCAAGTTTGTGGTGTAGAAAATCTTCAAGTTTGAGGTTTGTTTGGGTCTGTAGCTATGAAACCGGACACGTCCAAAAGGGCCTGCGTGTCCCGTGTCCGCGTGTCGGACACGGACACACTGACAGAGCATGTCCAACATGTCTCTACAGCGTGTCCTGTGTTCGGACACACGTGTCCAAGGACTGTCAGTGCGTGTCACAAAAATAGGACACGTTTTCCACTAAAAAAATGCCCAAAATTGCTTTAAATCAAAATTTTCACTTTCTTTTTATCATTTGCAAGTGTGGAGAGGGCTCTAAAGTGTGTTTGTTGTGCAGGTGAATTAGATTTGAAGGATTTAAATGTGTAATTACTAATGTTAAATGTGCATTGATTTTGATTTCTATTGAATATGTAAAAATTTGGATCTATATGTCTTATATTTTTAATATATATGATTTTTAAATATATATATATATATATTACGCGTCCTACGTGTCCTAATTCCGGGGGTTACCGTGTCCGTGTTGGACACTCGAATCCCCATGTCCTTCGTGTTCCGCGTCCTCGTGTCAGGTGACTTAGGTCTGTAGTATGCACAATGGAAGTCTAATTAAGTCAAAAGAGGTTGATGATACTTGATGACATGATGTTGTTGACTATGAGAATGATATGTTGAAGATGATGCATAAGACCTTGCAGTATTGCACGATTGTTGATGACATGGTTGATGAGCAGATGACCAGCAGCAGAGAGGAGCAACAGTGATGAGCAAATTAACTAGAGATTGATGAGCAGATTGACCAGAGATTGATGAGCAAAGTTGACCAGCAGAGTGATGAGAAAAGATTGATGTGCATAGCAGAGGTTGGTTGTGCAGCAGAGGCATATGATTGCTTGCAAAAAAAATCTTGCACTTGAGGATTGGACTCCTCAAACTCTTCTTAGTTTGAGCTAAGAAAACCAGGTTGGGTCTTGTTATGAGAGTTGGTGCTCTTTTCATCAGTTGATACTGATTGTAGTCCTCCATATATTTTAAATAAAGATCAAAATTACATATATTCTTGTGTCTCTTTGATGTGATGTTGTACTTATGACTCATGATGAATTTGATTATGCAATTGATGACATAATGATTGATATGCTCTAATTGATTAAAAGAAGGTAAAAAGTTTATAATTGCTCTCACACTGATTCACCCCCCTCTCAGTGTGGCCATTGTGTCCAACAAACTTCTTTTAGGGGTAGTGATTAAAGAATTGACACGATTGCTATAGTGATGCCAACTACGATGAAGATGTTAATAAGAATAGGAAATAGGACATAAATTTAATCTTTAGGCCGAGAAATACATTAGTGTAGCAAAAGGTAACAAAAAAATATTTATTGAGTATGAAGGTCGAAGACATGGTCTAGTCACACAAGCCAACAAGAGAGCAATGTAACAAAGTAAATCTATGAAATAATTGAGTGTCAAATGACCCAAGGAGGTTACATTTGCAGAATTAAATTACATGATAGCCAATCAAATTATATAAAATTTGTATCTCTCCTATACAATGTCCCCAAAGGACCCATGATCTCTTCTATTTCAAATGTAAATATGATGTCCAAGATGGAGAACAAGAAATTGGGAGTCAAGAATGATTGACATTTAATCTCACTTTCAAGTCATTTAAAAAAAAGTCTACAAAACAATAGATCAAACGCTAGTTGAAAAATAATGGGTGCTTATTTCATGTACCAAATAGTATCCCCAGGTTGTTTTGTAATTTTTTCTTTCATGAATATAAATAATTTCTTCTTTGAATTGTCAACTTGTTCTCTCTTATTGCAATGTCTCATGCAAAAGAAAAGTAAAGCATGGTTTGAAAAATCAACGAAAAAGAAAATAATAACTCCAAAAGAAAATTAAACACATTAACCTACATATTATTGAGAAAACATTTTGGCACCAATATCATGTCTAACTAAATAAAATCTCACTACCTTAGCCACACTTATTGTTTGTTGCTCCATTGCTTCATGTATGGTTGCTCTATCGGGTTCTCTTATACTACAAAAAGAAAAACACAACGTTAAATAAATGAATACCTTAGAAAAAATGATAATAGGTTATTCAACTATACCATAATAGTACAATGCCACAAAATCTTGTGATGGAAAATGACAAATGCAAAGAAAATTTGTTGAACATATATTGTTTACTCACACAAAGAAAATACCTATGTTGCAATGGCCTCGGGGACAGGGGGACGCGGAGGACGTGGGGA